>ATSW01002146.1:0-12291 GCA_000444245.1 Botryllus schlosseri | reverse complement strand
ACTCGGTATGCGATGTTGTGTTTCGCACTGCCCCCAGTGGTGAGATAACAGATGCTGCTTTTCAACCTGCTGTAGTGTGTTTCTCGGTAATCATACAGATGGGACCAGAGCGCAAAAGTGAATAAAACTGGTATCAATCAAAAGCAGATTTCGCACTGATTCTAAATATATAAGTTGAAATCCGGCCCGGGAACTGAAACCCACCCAAAATCGACGTCGAAGTCAGAAATCGTCATTGTTTCACACAATGGGGTGCCGACAGACAATCGCCGACAATCTTCGTATGACTGTGACGCCACTGAGCGCGTGAGCGGAGACAAGTCGCGTTGTATTGCAGCAGCATTAAAATGATTATTCATTTAAAATCAATGGAATTTATCATTTATTTTCATAACTGTCCTTACAGAAGCTAGTAAGTGAATTGTTGAAGATGGATTTGAGCGAAGCTGAATTGCTGGAGATTTTTGACGACGTGAGTATCCCATATCATCTCATTCCCTTGCTGCAGTGCGGCTATTAGCAGTTTTGTGATCATTTTGAAAACTTGTTGAGCTCATTTACTAATTTACATTTCAAAGCACGCGATACTGTAACAATTTAAATATAGGAAAGTGTCTTTCAAATCAAACACCGTCCTTGGCCTATACGATGTGAATAAGTTACAGTTGCAGGCTTTATCAATTGAAATTCCATTGACCTTGATATTATATTTATCAGATGGATGATGAAATTTCTGTTCCGGGGGAATTGATCGAAAGTCCGGGACCGTTCTGCGTGGAAATATTATTTGGTTCTGGTACCGATGAACTTCTTCCACTAGTAAAAGACATCATAGAACAGGCCATAGCAGAGTCAAAACTGGAAATATCGAGTGGTCTCCGGGAAACTATGACTGGTGACATTTTTAAAATCCGCGTGACGAAACAGAATATGCTCAAAATTTATTCTGAGCTGTTACGCAAAACTTATTCCGTACACGACCATGACCCTACGGAAATTGATATCAAGAGAATGCTGACTGCAGTCATTCCCCAAGTAATACGTTTACGAACACCAATGGGGCAGAGATCTGCTTCAAACAACTCGACACTTACGGACGATGACAGAAAGGTGTTGCAGTATATATCCGGAGCGCTGTTAAAGTGGGGACTTAAGAAGTTCTCCGGTGAAGATGCAAAGTGGGTATCTTCGCAGATATCTCAATCTGGTTCCCTTTGCCCGGAATATGAAAAAGTGAACCGTGGATTTTTGATCGTGCCCAGTGATGCATTTATGACAATTGTGATTGCGGCAGAAGTGGAAGTCCGCAAACAAATTAATAGTAAATCCATGGACGAGCAAGCAGTCATCAATGCGTTAAGTACTTCCAGCAATGTGACGTGGAATGATGTGCTGATATTACTCATCAGAAGATTTGTGCGTGCACGCGCACACATGCACTTCAAACATTTATTAGCTGCACACAATCAGGCCAAATTAAATAAAAGGCGATCTGCAGCTATACGAAAAAAGCTCAAAGAATGAATTTCATTAATAAGTTTCAAGTGCCTGTTTCGACATCTCGTAACTCTCTTTACAATAAAATAACAATTTCTTCTCTGTTGAATTTATTGTAAACTTGAACTCAAATCAATAAGCCCCACGCAACACCTCAGCTGATCGGGCATTGGCACTAAATAGTGCCACAGAAGGTGCGTCTGTTCGTGCACATTGCTGTCTCTGATGACCGAAATAAGATTCGAGCGGGTCTTGGTTGACTCTGCGGGGCAGTACATAATCAGCCCCCATCCTCAAACACTCTCTTACAATGGCAATCATGGATTTAGTGGCAGTTTGTAAACCTTGTTCAGTCGCAGTGCTCAGCATCATTAAGGATCGATTCACATCACCCATTAGGGGTCTTGTTTCAGCCTGAACCCGCCAATCATTTAGGTAAGTTAGGAATTCTTGTTCAAGCCAAATCAAACGGTCATCGTTAACTGAATAATATGGCCGGCGCTGTGGTTTGAATTTGGATCCTTGGAATCCAGCATTCATTGAATCAAACCACTTGTCCATAGTAAAGAGAAACTTCGACAATGCAGGTGATGCCTCACTCAATGCAGAACCTAAAAGAAATTGGGTACAGTTCCACCATAAGCCTATAGGAAATAGCAAAATTTCTGATGTATTCAATCTTGGTGCTCAGAATGATCAGTTAATTCACAGCGTGCTCCTCAGATTATAAAATTGAATTTGTTATGTTTCATAAAAGTCATATTATAGTTACCTAATGTGAAGGAAAGAGTTTGCGCAGCTAGACGAACATTCATTTTCTCCCACGGAGTTGGTGATATATGCGATTCTGTCAGCTGTGGGTAAAATCTCAAGTCGCCACGCGCAATATCCTTCTGCATGAACATATAGGATAAACATATCCTACAAAATATTATAATGCACTAGTCTACCCTCACTAAATCTTTGATTGGCTGCATTGTAATGTGTCCATTGTTCCACATGCATTTCTTGGGATTAAGTAAATTGTTTCGTGCCGTTTTTAAAAGATGTGGAGGATCTGGAACAAAGTAAATGAACCTGAAAAATAATGTATTATTATCAACAACTCTCTGTCAATTATGACATTGAACACACGGCTCTCACCGTGTAGGTTCCACTGGGTTCGTCATCCTATACTGAGTTTCTCCATTTTCCTCAACGTTGCACAGCAACTTCAATACTGCACGATTTGCCGCAAGACCATCAACTGAAATAGTGCAGTTGTGAAAAAAGCTACGAATTGCATAATTTATGGCGTTTGTAGATGACCAGCATGTACATGTACATGTTAAAGTAACTATGACATGATATCAATTATAAATCTTACACACTACACCAACAATGGTTACACCCGTTTGATAAGGAATTTCCACTAGCAAATGGCAAAGGACCATGAATAGATCTTCTGACGAAGCACCGCTCGTTGGGTAGAATGCAACTACACCGTCCAGTTTTTTATTTGTAACTCCTGTGTTAAATAAGAACGAGATAGTAAAAGAATTGTAAAAGTTTTAGGAGCACTTTACCTCGGATATAAACAGCGAGCATGTGAGTCGCAACCTTGGATGATGATGAAGACAAGCAATTAAGATCATCACTGTCATAATCTACAAAACCAATAACTTTTCCATTTCTTGACTGAAACACAAGATCCTCTATAGAGATAAAATTAGAATAAATTCCCTTCTATACATGAATACACCAAAACTATCCTGCCTTTTATGGTCATTTCGTCAATGCAAACCACAGCAAACTGTTCATGATAATTTTCTGTAGCTTTGACTGCGTTACGAATCCTTTTGGTAACACCTGACTGTACTCCAATGCTGCACCTGTTAACTGCTTTAACCCTTTCGTTGCGAAGCGTACGAGCACTGGGTAGGATCATAATGTTCTGAGTTAGCCGGTAGGCAGATGGAGACTTCGCATAAAGTTTCAAGCAATATCTGTAGCAAATTTACGAAATATAGTTCACTCCCCTGATACATAATACTGGGTGATGTTCCTACCTTATTACAGAAGGAGCATAACGTCTCCCATGGATGCTCTTAGTCTCATGTAACCGTTTTTGACATGTCCACCAGTCACGAAGTAGATTATCCTCATCTGATACTTTGGCTATTAAATTCTCAAAAGCGTGTGATACTGTAACACCATGATCCTTCGACTCTTTTTCTAACTGACGGATTCTAAGATTACATAGGGTAGTTTCAAACATAGCATTTGCTAATTTATGCTGATATTTGTAAGAATGAATACCTCGTGCGATGTGAGCTAACAGTACATTTCAGCCTCTCTTTAGTGCACTTTGATAAAGGAGCTGTCTTCTCTAAGGGAAGATCTTCAGTTCGTTCTTTGCGTTCCAATCTGCGCTGCAAACTGTTAATGCACTCCACATGGTGCATCATACATGTTTGGCATACCAACGATTTCCTATAATAGGCGACTTGGCAATCATCACTGAAAAATCTAGAATGCAAATGTTGTGGATTGGGCTAAACTGTGGCAGAAAACATTGCTTACCTTCTGGTATAACCCAATCTACCCTCACGCATATGAGGAACTTTCTTTTCAATCCAACCTCCATTGTTGGGAACAGATTCATAGCCTTCACAGACTTTCATTGTTTGAAGAAACTGCAGCATATCCTCTAAACTTTTAGTCCCAAATTCTAATTCGGTTGATAATTGCATTGCATACTCCCCAGCAAATGCAACAGATAATTGAAGACATTCGTCCTTCTCTGTGACGAGGAGACTAACGTCAGGGGTCGAATGCAGGAAGGGATTTTCGTAATAGCTTAGGTGAAGCAAGTAATCAGAAGCTTGAAAGCAACGCCAACCATTTAGTTGAAGTGTTCTCCAGGAATCCAAAATGCCATCGATTGTTGAAATTGATGTCCTTTTTTCCTTGGTTGTTTTGTCACAAACTTTTTGAATGAGTCGTCTTTTTTCGGGAATTTTGGAGGGATGAGATTTCATTGGTAAATTTAAAATTGGAAGCACTCCCATCTTAAGAAAAGAGCGGCAACTTGAATGCTGAATATCGCAATCTTGGAAGTGTCTTGAGCATATATATGCTTTTCCTGATTTCACCTTTATGTTGAAATTTGCATCATATCGATATCTGAAGATTACCTGTAAAATCAAAATTTTGAGACTGACACAAGTTGGGATATTTCTGTCAAAATCCCGCGATTCAGTGTTCTTTGTAAGAGCTATATTATCCAACATTATGGGGATGCCATTTTCATAACATTTCTTTACTATAGATATCTTACCTGGTGAAGCTCCTCCGCCCATTGCTTTGTGCTCACTCCAAACTGCTTTCCAGAACTAGTAGGGATTTTGTACAGGCTGAACCCGCCTTTTGTACTTGAGCTTGTGCATTCAGGAATACAGCAGTACGTTCCGCCTCTGCTTTTATAAAGTTTGGCATTGGAGCTCATAGTTGGGACTATGTTGTAGTACCAACGTCCAACTATAACTGGATATAAGTACACAGAATCCACAGTTCCACAGGTATAGAAAGTTAGCGTTACTAGTTACTACGGCTACTGTTTACATCTCTGTTCTGGCGGGTGACGACGAAAAAGTATTACGTTAGCGATAGGTGTCGCTGTTAACCACAACATCGATCGTATTCAGATGGAACTCTCCATGCCAGCTACGCTGTAAATTGCTATGGTCCTGGTATAGCTCAGTGTGGTAAACAGATAGTTATTCGTGTTGGGATTGACTTTGATACTGGATTTGATTGTCAATATGGAAGGTATGAAGAAGATGAGGCACGGAGGTACATCTTGTGTCGCGTATGGTTGCTCGAATACGCGATATTCGGTACCCAAAGTGTCTTTTCATCGCTGTCCAAATCCTATTGCTGGAGAGGATTATGAAGACTGTGAAAGTGATATCCAATCCCTGTTAAGTGACGATAGCTTCCACCCAATAGAGTTAGATGGCGAGTCAGAGTGAGTACTTGAACAGTGTAATCATATTTGTACCAAGTCTTCACCAAGATATTGATTTGCAGGCATTCAGATTCAGAGGAATGTCTGGAGAATAGCAAGACCCAATTTGTGATTGTGGACAGGAATAAGCTGGTGAGCATTTTTCAACATTGTCCAATGTGTCAATCAGAGTCGGACGTACAAGAGTCTGGTTTAGGTAGCACACTGAGAATCAAGAAAGGCTGCACAAACTGCTCATAATCCAGATTTTGATTTACGGGTAGTGTAGATGCCGTTACATCCTTTAAAGATGAAAAAGCCTACTAGACTGTATCAAAAAGAAACAAACTGCTCCATTCAGCATATATACATGATACATATAGGCCTAAATTTAAGTTACAATGAATAGCATCTTTGATTCTGTTGTTTACCATTATGACAATCCATTTTCAGATTCATTGGCATACGAAAGGATTTGCGATGTTCTCTACTCCACGCAAATGGAAAATGACATACGCCATCTATCGCCGAATGGAAACACTGCTGGAAGTGAATCATTCAATGCCCTCCTCAATCATTTCTGCCCAAAGTTATATCACTACAACCATATTTCAGTCAAAAAGCCAGGTAGGTACCTTGCAGTGTCTCGGCTCGGCAATTCAAAACAACCTACCGTATATCAGATTTTGGCATAATTACTAGCCTCATCAATTATGCATTTTTTGTAGGATGCAGTTGGCAATCCTGCATTTCAATGAAAATTGCTCGAAAACTCGGAAAATGTCGAAAGAAGGAGCACCGCGGTCAAATACCCGAAGTACAAAGATGGGGAATGTGCGGCTCACATGATCCTTGAAAATTCAACATTTGGTAACTGCCGGTGATCTGCCTGCATCATAAGATTTCGTCATATTGTTAATGCCTGTTCTAGATTACTGCAATGAGCTTGCCGAAGAAATTCAAGCACTCATCATAACTGGACCAGAAACTGTTGAGTTGAGCGATTGTGCTGAGACCGTTCCACCTCCTCTAACTAGCAGCATAATCAGAATTAGCAGAGAGGACCTATTGCCCGACATAAAACCCGATATGCTTTTCTGCCTGACACAGTAGTTATTTTGGTCGATTAGTTATATGCGTTTATTATTTGGAATACAACTGTACATTCACAATGTGGCGTTACTGAACTGGAATACTGTGTAAGAATTTGACGTAAATTTTGTTCGGGCAGCAGTAGCAACGCATGCAGGCAGGATTTTGCCACAGAATCCCCATACCCAGCGAACACAATTTCTGTGGGCAGTATGTTTCAACTTCCTGAAAAGTGAAAACAAATGTATTAGTGCGAGAAAAGTATTTGGCAACCGAATCAGAGATTCATCCCATTCATGCATCGATCTTGATGTTATTATTCTGCGGCCATATTTCTGTTGATATCCATAGTAGGACATCTCCAATACGTCAACGTCCAGACACACTGAATTGAATCATGGCAATTCTGTGATACACTTCAATTCTGTCAGTAACTCTCGGAACCTCCTTACAGCACAAACTTATATCAAGATACAGGACTGAAACGAGCTATTACACTACAGACTATACAACTGTATTCCATGTAGTCTCGACGAGCGGCTTGCGCTGAGCAAGCTAGGCTGATTATGACCCATCATATGAAGCTGCAAGGGGTTCCACTGACGATGGGATTGAGCGCATCAACACCTAAACCAATACGGCATTTAAACGGTAATTTTGTAAGTACGTGCAAAAATGATACTTACATTCGACATCCGAGTACTCGGACTCAGTCTCAATATCACTTGGCAAATCAGATCCAATGGAAACCTCGGCCATAACTGACTAGAATAAAAACTCCGAGAACACAAACAGCCGCTGTGACCGGTGTTGATAATATGTGTCACTCACTTGACGTCACAATGCACATTCTGCTTTTTCTGTAAACATGCCAATATTGGAACTTTCAGTCAAAATTACGGCAATTTCCGATTGAGTTGAAACACGGAAAGTCGGTAATTTCGTTATGAAAAAAATTCTGAACATGATTCCGCAAAGTTGTCATGAAGATGCAGTTGACCTTTAAGTACAATACTCATATGCGTCTCATTTCTTTTGATTTGTAATTGTAAATGTATAATTTTCCGATGAGTCAACAAAGTGGATATACATATGGCATCCCTATCAAACGAGAAGCTTAAATCTGGTATCTTTGATAGATTTCAGATTCGAATACGGATGAGAGATTCCAATTTCCAATTAGGAAGGAGTTCACTGCATGGGATTTATCCCAAGATGTAGCGAATGAAACGTTTTAGGTGATCTCAAAGCATCCAACTACAAACAGTTGGCCTGAAAATTCGTATCTGAATATGGAAAACTTGGAATAAACATGAGCATAAAAGGTTACTTCCTGTTCAGTCATCTTGATATATTTCCTGATGAGCTTGTTGATTACCAAGGGGAGAGGTTCCACCACGACATCAAAGCAACAAAAGGAAGACATTAGGGCAGATGAGATGAACATATTATGGCAGACAATTGCTGGAACTTTTCGAGAAACTGCACTAAATTGCTTACAGGCGAAAAAACATTGCGCGCTAAAAGAAATAAGTAATTGTATATTCCAACTGATTATTTGAGATGTACAATTGGTGGTTGACGTATAACTGATTGAATTAATGCCACGTTATTTGAGTATCTATGTAAATACTTATATCAATTACTGGAGTTTATTTATGTACATGATATCAGTGAAAGTCTGTAACTATGATAAATCTAATGCCCCTACATATAGTGCTGTTGTTGTATTTTGATTTACAAGAGTATTCTGTGTGTAAAAATAACAAGTAGGTTGAATTTCTAAACTTTTATAGTACGACTGAGCCGATTTTCTATCCATCCATTACAGCAAAAATGACAGATTTTGGTCAAAATAGCCCCAATGGGTTATCTCCTCAACAAGAGCCAATTTGAAAAAAAACTAAGGTCGTATTCGGAATCAGTGCCCTTCATAACCCCCCAAACCCCTCTTACTTTCTCTGCCTAAAATATGTGTTGACCAGTGTAATGATGAAACCTAGGTTGTTGTAGAACAGAATAACTGAGTTTTTGTTGAACTTGAAACCATTGGTTCTCTATCTTCTTTCGATCAAGACCTCTTTTTGACCCATAAATCTATATGTGGATGCAACTATTTTTAGTCGGTAGCAGTTATCATCTTTATATACCACTCTTCGTTTAAAGATTGTGATTAGTAGCTCCGTACCTAATTTAGCTCCATACGTTATGTACTATTCCTTATCTGTACTTTCCATCATTAGTTGATTGATTCACGTTGATTACGCTCACTCTCCTTACGTAGTGCTGTGGGTAGGTGATCCGTTGTCAGTTGCTCTAGGTGTTGGGTCTTGCGTTATCGTATTTGAACTGTTCCTATACTGTGCATCTCATTTGTCGTCTGTTACAGAATAAGTTTAATAAAGCCTATCTCTAGGTCAGAACACGTTATCTATCTTTATACATCCGTCCTGCAGACTAAATCGGTCAATGCATTTTGTGACATAATACTGCTCTTTCGTAAAACGTACAAGTTCGCAACAATAAACATTGTATTGTTGGTATATTATGTAGAAGAGAAAGCTTGTTTTGAAACATTAAACGAAACAGGATATCTGCTTTTCCAAAGGAAAAAGTGCTTATCGTGATAACTTGAAAGAATTTATCATCAATAATCTCCACCTGTACTTATCATGCTAACTCTTCTGCTCCAGTTTCCATATATTGTCACATTTTATCGGAATCGAGGAAAGCTGTTTCTAAACTGTTTTTCTTTTCGTTTATTGCCATGATATAAAGGGCTTCTTTTGAATTGTCTATTATAGACAACCAGATGAATGGAGATTGCTTACTAACAGCTCAACACGAAACCTGAAGTGCGTGTTACTTCACAATAGAAATATATATGCATCGGTTTTAGGACAGTCGATCTCCCTCGACATAGGACATTATGTGGCCTACACCAAATACCACGTGTTCTATGCTGGAACAGAGCCAAAGATTAGCATATGGTAATTTCGAGGCTTTTTGTCAGTGTTTTGCTTGATTAAACTCCAGTTCCAAATACAGAAAGCTTTAAATTTTTAGTGGTTTCTGATTTGCCGTAATATTTTACTATGAACTATAGAGTCGTTTGAAGTGATCAGCGTTGCTACTCAAGTAGTTCAAGTAACGCCTTATATGTTTACTCAATTACAAGTAGAAGTAGTCATTTCTAAGAAATGTCAAAACTACTTCAAGTGGAAGATGAAATACGAAATGAAAGGTCTGAGAATTACTAAACGTCAGTAAATATCTAAGTATATTTGGTCGGGGGGTGGGTGGTTGCATACTTTCAAGAGTTAGTGGGAGGTGACTACATACGTAATCGCAAGATGTATCACCGCATAAAACGCAAAATGACTATAATGACACCACCCATAGGTAGAATCTTTAAAAACAAAATACTCTGTTACCGTGATTCAGAGGCTATGTTACGCGATCTTATGACAATTTAATTCATGATAGTGGTGCAATATTATCCCTGAACTACTTTCTACTTTACAAAAACCAAATTGCAAAAGTAATTAGTTCATCCATAATACTGTCCAGGTAGATGTTGAAGTAGTTGTAAAACATTGCCACTTCAGTAAGTACTTCAAGTAGCCAAAATCTACTTGAGTACCTCGAAAAAGTAGAAACATTCAAAATATATAATATCTCAAAAACGTTAAGTGATGGAGCAAAAATAACGTCAGATTCGTATTTGGTGCCCCCAAAGAAGTCCGGGTACAAAATATTGTAGACCAGTGGTATCATTATCGTGGCTCTAAAAAGGAATTGCAGCATCCGAATAAGGATTTCCTTCCTCATCTCAATGAGACAACACTTATCCACGGTATAAACTGAAATATCTAATCCAGTGGTTCTCAACCTTTTTCTCCTCGCGGACCGGTAAAATTTCAAAAAATATTCGGCGGACCGGTGAACTTTCAAAAATTAAAATCTACTCAAAACGGGAGGTATGCAGCTGTTTTATGCAAGTATATGATGATAGAGAGAGACATTTTGAGGGGTGTGATCGTAAATAAAGATGTTCAGTTCAGGGTGGCATCCATCTGATTATTTTGCAGTGGTTCTGCTGACTCGAGGTAAAATTTCCCTGCCAAAATAAACGTGCCGAGAGTCGTTTACAGTCTTTCGCGCCCAAGGTCATGGATTGAACTGACCACGTTAAATCGAAAATTAATATCTCTTCGACAATATCGAGAGAACAAGCGTTTCGGACTCGAACCAAGCACCTTGTCGTGCTACCTTGCTCATTGCCCAATACCACCACTCGTAGGTCACTGTGGCTATACTATGAATTAGGGATGGTGAGAACGTGACGTTCACGTTCTCGTTCTGTGTGTGAACCTCGGAAATTTAGAGGGTCACGTTCACAAACGAACCTCCGTAGGTTCTGGGCTGTGAACCTTTTTCATATATTACAAATTTTCACATCATAACATCATTGGCTGAAATTCTTTGCTTTTCAACTTCGAGCCACCATGCATGACGCTAGCAACACATAAAAATCAACACTAATCGAGCATGCACCTCGCCAATCTCAAATATTTTACTTGCTTTGATACACTAGTTTGCTCGAAATATCCAGCTTTCCGTTTGTGAATATTTAGTGACTCTCTACTTTGAGCATGACCCGCAGTCACACAGCATCAAGATGGAAATACGCTACATGTAGTGTAGATAGTCATCGAATCATCCTTCTCATTCCATCAATCAATGAAGTCGATATGAAGAATACATCGCTGTCTACTATAAAAAATCTAACAGGCGTATGTGATCGATCATTATTTGGTATGTTTATTGTATCATAAAAATCAAATTCGTGCGATCGGGGTTTTGGCTACTGTATAACGTGTTAATGGAGTAATACCGGAAGCAAGTATATACTATCCCGTTTTACACTTAGCTCAATATCAATGTATCAATAGCAGAGGTGGTCAGTAACGAAGTACTTCTACTTTTTGGAAGTACTCAAGTAGTTTTCCTCTACTTCTGGTACTTACTCAAGTAGATCTGATTTTCTCTACTTCTACTTCTACTTCGTAATATTTTGTGATCTACTTACTTACTTTTCGCTATTTTTAGTTTGTCAAGTATAAGTAGTTTAATCCCCCAATATGACAGATAGCCTGAGGAATTTTGGGGCTGTTTTTAAGGAGTGCCAACATTTAATATTCATAAAAGTCAATTAAAGCACAGAATTTTGTTGCGCTTCGCGCACAGTAGTTATGGAGCGACAAACTTGTTTTCACAAAAGTATCAGTGAATAGAGTTTAGGTACCGGATTGCTTGGTTCCGCTCACACTGCATTGTCGCCCATATCAAATATTTCACCACAGTAAATATGGCCCACCATAACTTTTGCAACTACCGTTTCGCAATCTAGCAATGACCTATCTTATCGTAATCTAGAAGCCCACGACGCGTCCTGCTAATCTGGAAAATCTGGCTTTTTTAACGTTGCACCTGTTTTAGAAGATCACCTTTGAAGCTTTATGGACAAAAGACAGGAAATATATTTTCCGCTTTTTAAAAGCAGTATTTGTATGTCACTTTTAATTCCGAGTCTCATACTTTGGTTCTAATTACCTTCAGTTATTTTGTCTGCTGAGCGTACATGTTGAAGCATAAAAGCAAGTATAGTAATGTCTTTATTTTCCGAAAATAAATCTACACTAAATATAAAT
>ATSW01002141.1:0-11400 GCA_000444245.1 Botryllus schlosseri | reverse complement strand
GTTATTTTCGCCCCCCTAGACCGCCAAATCGCCCCCTGGGGGGCGATATCGCCCACGTTGGGAACCACTGGATTAGAGCAAGATTTTCATTTGTCGAGGACAGCATACTTGAGTGTATTGAATCCGTTAGCAGCCTTATCCACACAAAGAATAGTAAAATCATTCATTCCCCTAGGCTAGCTGTGCAATTTTCCTCTGTGATATTATTTGATGAACTTGATGATTTGTCGGAAGAATGGGCTGCTTTGGCAAGATCGCAAAATGAGCTGCAGGTGTCAATGCCCGCGAACAGAATTTTTGCAAAAATTGAAATCTGTGCCCAATGGATTCGGTGAATAAAAATTCCCGTTACTGGGGAAGCTCATGACGAATCTCTTGGCATTGCCACATTCCACTGCAATCGTGGAAATGGAGTATACCGTACAGTGTACATGGACACCTCCCCATTGTTTGGTTGAAGATGTACGGTAGTAGGCAAGATGCCACACAAAAGATACTTATGTTTACTTATGTTTGATGAATGGTGTACAATCGAACGATAATTTTTATGACGTCGTACAATTCAAAAGCAACAATATTTGATTTTTTGTGCTATTGAATTCTTTCCATCAATTTTCGTTGAATAATTATGCAGTATATCAATTTGTTTCATTAATTTTCGTTGAATAAACATGCAGTATATCATGCATATGTATCGAATTCATGTGTGGAACACTTCATATCTATGGATTTGTACCTTTGGTCATCAGGATTACTTGGCAACGGCAAATTTTTCCTGCAATTTACTAATCTAGTGTTTTTTTCGCCAATCTAGTGTTTTTTCATGACATAATCTTGTGTTTTTCCGGGAACCTAGAGTGGCAACACTGCTTATAACGAAAACTTCCCAGTCGCGGTGCGCTCGACTGCGTAAAGATTTCAAGCCCAGTAATGTCTTGTTTGAATGCAGAAATTGATATGTAAGACAACCACGTGGTCATTCACCATGGGAAGGATTATGTATCACGTCACGTGAAAACGAAAAACAAATTTCTCTTTCACTTTTGAGAAATCGCGTAGACTGGTTTCAATATCATCGTCACCCCTCTCACCTGAGCCTTCCGAGTAGCTCAGTTGGTTAGGCTGCTATTTCCTGATCACGGCGATATGTTGGGCGTCGGTTCAAGTCCCGTTGTTCGCGTTTTATGAACTTTTTGGTTGACCGCGGGAGTAGGGTTAAATGCAGCCCGTGGCGTGTTGATAGCTGATATATCCGACGCCAATCGTCGACATATACAAATTAGATGCACTCCGTGGCGTCTGGATAGTTGATATATCAGACTGCAAACGTCGGCATATACAAATGAGAAGCATTCGATGGAGTCTTGATAGTCGATATTTCACTTCAGACCCCAAACGTTGACAATCGACATGCACAAATTAGATGCAGCACGTGGCGTCTTGCTAGCTGATATATCCGACGCCAAACGTCGACATATACAAATTAGATAGCCCCCGTGCTATCCTGATATTATAGCACTGGTTCTCATCTCAATCTCCGGCCCGTGGCAATATATTATGTAAACGTTTACATTCTATAGTGGGAAATTTCCTGCTGGTCCGCCTAATATTTTTGAATTTTATATCTCAATTACAAAATGCAATTTATTCAATACTCCGTTTAAAACCCATCGTCATACTTGTAAATGTATTCGCATCACGATGCCTAGCAAGTCCGCTGTAGCTCCCAAGTCATTGTTATGCATTAGTAGTGTAATTGTGCTCTGGTGACGCGTAAAATACCGGAAGTCACAAATGTCGCATTTCGAAAGTCAGAAACGCTGCATTTTGAGCTAGCTATCAGTCGAAAATCGGCCTACGGAGCTTCGGAAAAGCGTCATTGTGGCGCTTCATGGACGCGAATTGTGTATTTCGTCGAACTAATTACACTGTATATCGTGCATATGGTTGATTTTCCACGAGTGGATTTTGAAAACAGGTGTTTTAATGAGTAGTGAGCTACATATTCCGCGGGACAAATGACTATTTAGTATCCTGTCCACTATAGTGGTTGTATCGTGAATTGCTTCCCGTGAAACAGCCGCTACGGTATACTGAATCTGTCGTAATATGGTATCGGAGTATTACAGTAGTCTGTCAAACCCTTTCATGAATTCAGCAGCAACCTCGCGATGCAAGGTTGGAGCTCGTGAAAATTAATTTTTAATATATTATGGTGCACAACATTGGTGGAATCATAATTAACTCTCATGGCAATGCGGTAATCGTTTGAGATGCAACCTTGTTGTGTAATTACTACAGACAGTAAACTATCGATTGTAAAACATTTGTACAATAACAATTCTTTCGTATTAACGTCGGTGACCTCAAGCATACATGATGATAGAATCAATATACTTTCAGAACGAGATAGCATCTATCAAGCTTTATTTACATCCAGTTTTCACACCATAACTGCACAAGCAACAATTTCTTCAAATACTTTTTATGAATGAGCTGAACCAGAATGGCACACACGCAGTTTGTAGCATCATACACATTGTGACTTTTCGTATTGACGGTGGATCGACATGTGGGCCTAGTTGAAGCTATACATTATTCGTTGGTTTTGGTTTATCGCTTCAGGTGATTATCGGGATCTGGTGATTGAGTGTACCAAATTGACTTTCCGAGTTCGAAGCGGTAAGGATTGTATTCAATGTGAATTGGTTTATAAAGATTTAAACAACATCTTCCCTGCGCCGCGAAAATCTCTATTATTTACGAGTGAGCAAACTAACTGACAAGTGCACACTCAGGAGTTGTTAACAAACTCGAAAACACGTGTTCATCCATTTTCGAAGCTTGATCATGATCATCCACTGATCATTGTCGCAACACAACATATACCGGTTCGTAAAACTAGCGAGATTGCAAATTCAGTCGTAATGAGTCTCGAAAATGCTAAGCACGGATCCTAACAAGTGAAGCACGGGGATGATATCGTAGATTGTAGCTTCACAGTCGTACACACACACACACACACACACACACGCACACACGTATTACACACAACCATATTTTACCGCTCGGTCACCAACAATAACGACTAAAACTTCGGTTCACATGCTTCCGTCGTAATGAAATACCCACCAAACACCTGAAGCCAATTATTGCACTGATGTGAGTGCTATATGCGCGATTTATTATTGGTCTGCTGATCACATCGAAACCTGCAGTATATCGCCGACTATAGTTGCCGTTAGTATACTATTATGAGTGTGAGAAACATTTGCAAATCTTATGTGGAGTACTGGTTTGCTTTATCGCGTGGGTGAACACTGAACATATTGTTCATGTGATGAAAGAAAATCGTTATCCAAATGTGTATATTACGCGTTCGGCCTAAAGCAACGCAAAAAGAGATGAACCTTTTAGGAAATCGCGTTGTATGTCTCGTTTTACGAAACCCATATAATACCACATGTAATTAGAATCGAAACATCTCAACTCTTTATGCATTCTGTCAAATCGGTACAATTTTATAATACGGGTTCCTGGGTATGCCATACACAGGTCTCGAAGGTATTGATATCATAATGATACCAATAAAAATATTTATTAACTATAGCTGTTCAACAAAATCAGAATATTGGTTACAGACTCGTGGGTTCAATTAGGTTGTGATTGTGGCGCTTTAATTCATGTTTTAATAAACACGGAGACATGAAATTTTATCAAGCCGTAGCGAACACGGTCAGTAATATAAAGTGGAGGAATAAGGGCACCAAATTTCAATGTATAGATGCATATTTATGCGGAAATGTCGTCTTACCAGACGAATGCAATTGCTTCCTTAAAGTTTCCCTGTCTACGCCATTCAAGCGCGGTAAGATCAGTTTGAGTTGGCGACATTCAGGATGATATTTCACGAAGCTCTGAATGATAGTCACATATTCCTCGTCGATTCTTCTTCTATCGCTGTCACTGAGGTCGAATACCTTTAGCTGTTCATTGAATAATTGAATATTAGGCGCTTTAGATCAATTTCATTAACGAAATCTAAACTACGTTGCTTTATTGAGATCCATGAGAGAGCAGAAAGAACTCATTGTTGGGCATCGCTCCCCCATCTCTTCGCTAAGATTCCTGATTTGCATGGAAAGCATCTTGCAATTACTCAGATTGAATTCTTCTACGCGGGTTTTGTGCAGGATTTCAGTTACTGTTTTGTAGCTGGAGGAAATGTCAGGATTTCTACTCAAATCCAGCGAATGCAGCTATAACATAGTGTGATGTTCAGATATTTACGGCGCTACAAACCGCTCAGTTGCTGTAATAACAATATTTATCGGCGACAGAGCAATTTGATCAATTTCTGCGCCTCATCGCAAAACTAGTGTAATACAAAAAAAAATAATGAACTTCGATAGGATATTGAAGAAACGATCGAAACTATCATTAATATGAATGAGCGCTAGAAAACCTTCCGCTCAGAAGCAATGACACTTTTTTGTCGCCAGACGTGATCAGGAATGCCTTATTGATGATAAATCCACTCGCAAAATGAAATGCCATGCCTGACTATGATTGGAACTCACATTAGTATTACATTATGCTTTATTATTTCACTTGTAAGAAAACAAAACAGATCTATAGCTAAAATGGATCACCTCATGATTTCCGAGACCATTATTCAACGACGCTAATGACTGTTCAATCATCCAATTCGCAAGCTGAAAGTTGAACTTCCTTCGTGTTAAGCCTTTTCGCGAAGCGTCCGATTTCTTGCAATCCTACCGGCTCCAAATCCGTATTGTAACTTAGATCGAGTTTTTCAACCTACAAAATACAGCAAATTATTCTGAAAAAGACACACAAAATTGTGGAAACGAGTGGCTACCTCGATTTCACCAAAACATTCAAAAGCATCGATTTCATCGGGTGTAAGGTCGCATCCTTTCATCACAAGAGTAACCGCTTTGTCTTTACAAAATAAGGGCGGCAGTGCAGTCATACACTCTTCATCCAAATGATTATAACTGATGTCAAGATATTGTAGCTAAACGAATATGGGAAACTGACAATTTACGACCAGAATTAATCAGAGATGAAGATAAACACTACAAACTTATAGCAGAGAAATGTTGATTAGCCAGTCACGTCATCATAGATTGGCGAAATGTTCTGAGATTGAAATAGAATTTCTGTGATTCGTCTTAAGTGAACTCTGTGCAACCACCCATAAAGAATGTGACTCTTGACCGCTACTCAGCAACAATCGCTCAAGACCCATACCTTACTGTTTTTGACCTGCATTGCGACAAAATCCTTTGACTGTAAGTGCGAGTTCACAAGTGACAAACAGGTTAGATCGCTTGAAATAATAATCTCGAGTTGCGTAAAGTCGATGTTGTCGCCGTAGCTGAGATCGAGTTTTTCCAATTTCACCTACATGGGAAGATCTCATTTGGAAAGGATTTATACTAGTTTAGTCTCCGGATTTTTCCATTGCCAATACCTGATGCTGCCTGATAAGTTGACTCAAAACGAACAGAAAATCGCTAAATCCGCTGCTCTCCCCCAGATTGAGTTCCGTCGAACCACACTCGTTCATCAACTCGCAGATGGCTGGCAAGAGGTTGTCAATGCCCTCGTGGGCTGTGACGCTGAGTTTTTTTTTATTTGGACCTTTACAAGTGCAAAACTTTCCGCCGTAAAACAGTAATTGAGTGATGAATAATCAACTCCTCATTAACTCTCACTAGTCTCTAGTACGACTATTGCGATAAATAGCTACACTGGTGCGCAATTAAGCATTGTTCGGTACGATACCTTCAATTCGCCCGTAATAACAATATCAATATGAAACAATGCAGTCATGATGAAAGTTTTTTATTTAGGCCACCTCTGTATATTATACGGATAACATGCTTAAATTGAACGTGGTTTATAATGTTCACTTGCTCAGTGACTGTGAGCGGAATGTGTAAATGTGTTTACCTCAAATGCAAATTCGCGAATTTGGTCCAATATCATCTTTACAAGGTTCTCATTAAGATGGCTTTGGCGGAATCCTAGCTCGTACATGCGAGAGTTCTCCATGAGACCATTCACAATATTCTTTACATCCAATTCGGTCGTAGTTTTATGATAGATCCCATAAGGAATTTCAACTTCATCATGATCCATAAGTATTGATTGATGGTACATCCTCTTATCACCTTTAGTATATGTGGTATATCATTAATTAATGATCAGAAAATAAAATGAATATTCATTCCAATAAAATTCCAATGTGATTTTTGTGTTAGACTATTTTGAATATTTCGATAAGTCGGATATAATAATGATTTTAATAAGGTGCGTAAAGTCCTCAGCTCAAGTCATTGCTGCTAATGCTACAAGAAAACTCGTGCAGCAATCAAGCAAATAACTGTAGCAGACATTATTCCTCTGTCGACGAATATAATAATGCAGCGATCAATCCCTTGTATCCACCAGCCTTCCCTTCCATATGGATGAGTAACTTTGCCTATAAATCAGATCATGTACACCAGACGCTGTGCAACTGGCTACCTACACAGTACACACGGCACGGCGGTCTCAAAATTGCCAGACGCCGAACGCCATGTCGCAGTACGGCGTCCTAAAATGTTGGAGGCCGGACGCCATATAGCACTTCATCCGCCAGTCTGCGTTTCAACCCATTCACACGCCAGACGCCATGTAGCTATTCAGCCGCCAGTCTGCGTTTCAACTTTCAACCCGTTCAGACGCCAGACGCCACGTAAAGACCCAGCCGCAGGGTGGCGTTTGGCATGTGACGGGTTGGCGTCTAGCGGGTTTAACCCCGTCTCAGTTGTTAAGCAAACATTTTAGAAACAGCATTATCATCATCTCGATTCGTGGATCTACCAAACACAATCACGATCGACGTATTCAAGTATATCACGCACGTATTAAACTCGCTAGAGTTGTCAACCTTAAAGTACACGCACACTCGATTCTCATTTTAACTGCAGGAGCGAAGTTTAGGAATTGCTTCCAATGGCATATCCAACAACCCACACAAAACCTATTGCCGGAATCTGCGACATCGAATTGAAACTTTCGCACGTTACACAGTATGAAAATATCACTTTGGATATCGGAGTATCATTTTAAGTGTGGTAAGCTCTGTTTACACTCTCTATCGAACGTGTGAAATGTACAACATCAAGAGGTCACACTCTAAGACTTTGATCAAAAAACTATCAACATATTACACTGTGGCGATTGGAATGTATGTAATGGCAAGTCGCGAGAAATGGCTATGTCTTAGGTGTTATCTTGTGAGTGATCGCGGGGTTTGTAATATATTTCACACCTGTTTGAAGTGTTAGTTTGTGAGCGTAATTATTGTTGATATTCGAATCGCCGTCTACGCCGGATCTGTGGCAAACTAATTACCAAAATATTACCAAGCGAGCGACTGATTCCTAGATTTAGCAAACTATTTCACACCTTTTTGATGAAAGTACGACACACCGTTGCAGCCTATACCAGGGTTGTAATGACTTGAGTCAGACTCGAGTCACGATTTTTTTATGACTCGACTTGACTCGAGTCATTTTCTTGAAATGGGAAAATGACTTGACTCGACTCGAGTCAATATTTGGATTGACTCGACTTGTACTCGAGTCATTACGCATGACTCGGCACAAGTCATTGACTCGGCTTATTTTATATGACTTGAAGACGAAGAAATTTGTGAATCGTAATGGCTAAATCAACGCATCTGACGAATTCTGCCGTTATCGCTATTTGTCGCCACTGCTTTCGTTGCACTCGTCTGATATCAGATATGGTTGTCCGACATATGAGCATGCGACACAATGAAAAACGATAGTTAAGCATGCGACGCTATAGCATGAGGACACATTAGCATGGTAACACATGAGCATAGGGACACATGAGCATGGGGACACATGCGCATGGGGACATATCAGCAGGGTGAAACATGAGCAAGGGGACACATGGGCATGGAAGCAGATCGACACTTGAGCATGGTTACACATTAGCATTGAGACTAATCAACATGGTTACATATGGGCATGTTAGCACGTCAACATGGGGTCACATAACCATTGGGACACTTCAGCATGTTGACACTTGTACATGGTGATATATGAGCATGGTTACATATTAGCATGATGACAAATGAGCATGAGGACACTTGCGCATGCGACACTTGCTCATGCGACATTTGAGCATGCGACACTTGAGCATGCGACACTTGAGCATGTGACACTTGAGCATGCGACACTTGAGCATGCGACACTTGAGCAATGAGCATGCGACACATGCGCATGCGACATTTCAGCATGCGACACTTGAGCATGCGACACTTGAGCATTTTTCATATATTAGTGTGCAGTTAACTAGCGTCAAAATCATGGATTCATACCAGTCCGTACATAATATATCTCCCCTCCTCCGACTCTAATATCCCCGCTCCCAACTTTATTACCCATCACCCTAACCCTGATATTGGGATGCCTTAACGCTAACGCAAACCCATACCCTAATCTTGGGATACCTTATCCTTAACCCTAACCCTAACCAACCGAAATGTAAATTTGGAATCACTTTCGTTTCACAAAAGGATATATTCTTTTAGTTCGTCTGATACGTGTAAACGCGATTCCAATATATATGGAGCAATGACAACCTTTATCGCTTTACCGCGATTTTTGAAGCTTTTCACACAAATCCATATGGTCACATGCTCAAGTGGCACATGCTCAAATGTCGCATACTCAAGTCTAACATGCTCAAGTGTTGCATGCTCAAATGTCGCATGCTCAAGTGTCGCATGCTCAAATGTCACATGCTCAAGTGTCGCATGCTCAAATGTCGCATGCTCAAGTGACACATTCTCAAGTGACGCATGCTCAAGTGTCTGCATATCCACGTGTCGCATGCTCAAGTGTCTGTATGTAGACGGGTCGCATGCTCAAGTGTCGCATGCGTACGTGACCCCATGCTCATGTCCACATTTGCTCTTGTGTCCCCATGCCCATGTGTCCATATGCGCATGTGTGCCCATGCTCTTGTGTACCCATGTTCATGTGTCGTCAAGGCTCATGTATCGCATGCTCATGTGTCACCATGCTCAAGTGGCATTTACTAAATTGTCACCATGTTGATGTGTCCCTATGCTCACGTGTATCCATGCTCATGTGTCCCTATACTCATGTGTCCCCATGCTAATATGTCCTCATGTTAATATGTCTCTGTGCTCATGTGTCTACATGCCCACGAGTCGCCATTACCAAAAGTCGCTATGCTCAAGTCAAGTGTCGCATGCTCAAGTGTCGCTTGCTATTGTGTCGCATGCTAATATGCCCACGGACCGAACCAACGACCTACCGACCGATAAGCCGGACGCTTCGCCATTACTCCATCTTGTCGGCTATCTTCTGGATTTCCCCCTGGTTGCACAACGGTGATCCTTCGCTGGAGGTTTATCTAGGCTCCTCCTCGCCATCTCATTCGTGCAAGCGGTAGGGATGGTGTGAACGTGAGGTTCACGTTCGTGTTCTGTGTGTGAACCTCAGAAATTTAGAGGTTCGCGTTCACAACAGAACCTTGATAGGCTCTGCACTGTGAACCTCTTTCATATATTATAATTTTCACTTCATTGTAACATCGTTGGCTTGAATTTATTGCATTTTAACTGCCGGCCACTCTATGCATGGCGCTGGCAACGTAAGAAAAATCAACACCAAACGAGCATGCACCTTGACCATCTCAAACGTTTTACTTGCTCTGTTGCAAAAGTTTGCTCGAAAGATCCAGCTTTCTGTTTGTAAATATTTAGTGACTCTCTGCTGCGAGCTTGGCCCGCAATCGCAAAACACCATGAGCGAAATAAGCCATGTAGTCAGCGAATGATGCTTATTTAACCAATCAATGAGATTGATATCCTTTTCCGAAGCAAAAAAATCTAGCAGGCGTACGGGGTCAATCTTGACTACATGTTTACTGTATCATTAAAATCAAATCGGTACGATTGAGGAGTTGGCTACTGCTAACTTGTTAATGGGGTAATATCAGTAGAAAGCATAGATACCCGTTTCACACTCCGCTCAATATCAATGTAGCAATACTCGGACGCCAAATACATTTTCCAGTCTGTCATACGAAAAAGGTGATTCGAGTCTGACTTGAGCCAAGTCATGACTCGAGTCATCCCAACACTGCTACAAGGCTATATCTGCATCTTCCTTGCCCGGCCGAAGAACAAAAATAAACTATGTCCTTTCCTTTCCTTATATTCCCCGGTAAGTCCTCGTCGAAATTGTAGGCAAAGCGGCGTAAGACAGGGGCGGGCAACTTCTCCAGTCGGCGGGCCGGATATAGGAAAATTAAGTACTTGGCGGGCCGGATTGCTGGATCGATACAATATTCGCCCATTTATCCTCATCTGCAAGGAATAAATCGTATTTAATGAATGTATTTTAACGACAGCAACGTCGCTTCAAAACGACGTCTCGCCGATCATGACGAAGACAATGTGGATTTGAGAATAGCATTGTCATACAGGCGCCGCCATGTCTGCTTCTATCTGATCAATCAACACACGGAGCAATTCATGATTAAGATTTCAAGGCGTTAGATAACCCCGATACCCCTAATTTACCAACATATCTATCTATTCATTAGGGTTGAGTAGGTGACGAGATAGCGTTGTTGTTCAACAATCTCGATATTGAATTAATGCATTCCGCGTCCTCTACGAAATTTGAAAAGTAGCCCGCGTCCCGTTTTGAGTTGGGGGCCGCTGGTATAAGCGGATATTTCGGGAGATGAGCCGGAAAGTTGACCCTTTTTTTAATCAACCAACTGTTAATGTGAAAGGAAAAACTGTATTTAATGCGCTGAGCGAGAAAGTTGACCTTTTTTATTTCAGTCAATCGACCACGAAGTGGGAAAAATTTACCATTTTTCAGGATTTTCCTCCGGTTTTGCAAGTCTGAAAATTTTGAAAAAGTGTCCTCTTTTCAGATTTCCAAAATATGGTAACCCTACGTCTTACAAAAGCCTAGAAGTGTGCCGTGCTACAAGTCGACGGTTACGGAATGAGAAATAAGAAATGTTAGCCTGGTGTAAATGACGGTTGTAGTCGACAAACACCATGATTACCACAAGCGACATTAGGGCTGACTATACAACGTAAATGCCGATAATGCAAGTCTTCTCGCTTCGACGTACTTACGCGTACTTACGCATATACAGTGACTAAAATTGGACGAAGTAAGCAAGTAGTGAGATATCTCGGCAGACTGGGGCCACGGGCAACACTATCATGTAATACGGAAAACTCTCCGCGGGCCGGACAAAATCCCTTCGCGGGCCGTATGTTGCCCGCCCCTG
>ATSW01002139.1:0-10211 GCA_000444245.1 Botryllus schlosseri | reverse complement strand
TTGATTCGGCATGCGTGAATGCTTTTCGATTGTAAAAGCACCCGCCAATATTAGAACATCCGCAAATACCCTTGTCGTTTCAAGATATCGATACAAAAATCTAGGGCACTAGTGCGTCAGTAATTTTCATATAGATTTCGCCAGATATTTGCGTTGAAATCATCGGTAAACATATTCATATTCCAATGCCTGACCTACAACAGTAAATATCACAATATATTTTATAATCCTGATGTTGTCATCCTTTACGAAACCTTTCGCTTGATTCACTAAAAATTGAAAGACGCCTGAAATAGCGCTCTTCTTGCAACCAAAACAGAAAACAATCCTTGCTATAAAGTACCATCGAGGTTACCGTCTCCACAACCGCAGTGATAACATAAGTCTCATGCAATGTCAACTGAGCGCCAATAAATTCCTGGCGTTGAATCATTCCGAAAAGTGCACGGTGCATGCTCCGAATCTTGCAATTACATTCGCATACCGATACGCAGTCTGAAAGAGCCCTTTTCTAACGCCAGCCTCAGACTTTATACCCACTCATCATAATCCTCGATTTTGCTCACTCTAACAAAAGCTTGATATGCGCTCTATTGCTCAACAATGAAATTCAACACAGCGAGGATACCGTCGATTCGAACCCGCTGGCGCCGTAAACCAGGAGACGACATCGAAATCTCTGTTCGACTTGTTTGTTGCATATCAATATCGGGTTACTTTTGTCAGAAGTCTGACATCTGCGGTCCGCAAATGTCGGGGTGCGAAGATGGATTGTGCCCGGACAAAAATCACGCGCCACTCGCGATACGATTTCACGGATAATATCGATTCGGGATTGTTGTAGGATTTGCCAACGGATTTCATTGTACGTATAGGATTCAAAATTTTCTGATGTAAATAACTGATGCAGACTTTGGAACTCGAATCGAACTCGGAAGTCGGGTTGAATATTGAATGGTTTGTCTTCTAGGAGTTCTAGCATGAGATCGAGAAAGAATTTCGTCTTGAGGTGTTGAATTCGAATTTGATTAATGATGAACAAGTTTTGACCGCATGATATTTCAAGCCCATAAGAAAACATGCATAGAAATGTTACGGGCATTTATGACAAAATTTAGTAGCGGCATACCTTCCAATCAATTTGTAACCAAACGAAAGTTACATGTAATTTCCTCGTTATATATAGATCCATATTTAGGACTGTGTTTACTATACCTCTACAATTCCTTGAACATGATAAATTTTATTGGAAATCTCGCATATACATAATCTACATAAATATCTAATTGTGACTTCAGTCTGTAGATACTACTGTGTCATTCGCAAAGACAGGAAAACACCCCGAAATAGAACAAAAATAACAAAATCACGACAACATCTGATCCGATAAAACACGTATGGGTGAGAGGTATATTTAGGCAAAATCAGTCGATCGAGGCAACGCGCATTCCACCTCGAAGGGCTTTACAGTGACAAATACCCCATCCCTCTCTTGACCCAAATCAGGTAAATTCCGTATCATCACGACCACTGCGAAACTACCCGCACGACGGCGAGATTTTGATGACTCCATCAAAGGCCGATTTGAAAAGTAACATCGTGGGAAGATGAATAGCCTCCCATTCAACCCAGGAAAATTGTCACACAAAATACCGCGAGTCGTAAACAGTGATCCTAATAGTCGTGGACAGCGCACGCTTGGCTAGCAGTGAATAATGCGTAACACATTATATATTTAGTGGCGATTATTAGAGATCGCGCCGATAACCGTCAGGCTTTTTATGCGAAAGGCGATAATTTTGTTTGTGTAAATACGATCAGTGGAACACGAATGACTATAGTTGGTCAAATAAACGAACAAAACGAATTACCTGACTCAGTGGGCGTGAGTCAAAATTTCGATCTGTGATGGAGGTGTTTGGGCCGTTTTCACACGAAATGTATTAGCGTTGAATCTTACGATGGCGCTAATGTGCTTTGGAAACAATATTTTCATGTATAAGCCTTCTAAAACGGACTCTGCGAATAGCTGTAACGACATTTCGCAATGTTCGACGCTATTTTTGGACATCGAGTCCCGAAATAGCTTTGTCACGGGAAATCCAAAACTGCAAAATCTGGTATTGAAGGGTACATTTCTTCGAAAATAAGTTCAACGCATGCTGAAAGGTACCTGATTCAAACCTGTTATTCAAAGAGCAAGAATATATTTTTAATGATATTATGGCCTAGCCATTTATATTGATCAACATTCCCCCTAATGCTGCTGGTCTCAATAATAATTAATCTTATTAGCCATGATTATCACTGCGAAGATTATCTGAAAGCATTCAAAATGAAGAAGAAAATTGCCTTCAAAATTTCTGAATAAGAAATGCATAGCGTCGACTAATAATGAGCACCCCCAATGCAGTGAATGACAGAATATCCCCGATATTAAACATCCTGTTCAGGCCGATGACAGACGAAAGCATAATGGGAAATTGAACGACAGGTGTAGCGTTTCGCGCTTCATCCGACATGCATCGGCTGGACAGAGATTGATAAAGTTTTACCTCTAACGCAGCTATCGACAACATTGAAATCAGAGACGAGTTTTTCATATACGAAGTCCTACAAACACCAATGAATTCAGCGGAACGCCGTCCGCTAGACAGATAGATGCGTGATTACTGATTCGTTAAATATTCCAAGACTTCGGGTACCGACTAATTCCTTTACTGGCGATTTGACAATACATTGACAGATACACGATTCCAGCGCTTATCGATACATAGCGTGGGGATTAGTGTCTCCATTGGTCGTGTGAGTAACGTTGTTGCACGGCAATGACTATAATCCGCGAAATGATACATCACGCTGGCAATGATTTGATTGTGTTACTTATGGACAAGAAATTTGAGATGCCCCGACGGACGGTGACTCATTCCAACCGGGGATTAGAAAATATTCTGTTGGACGTAACGTAGTTGCACGACTTTCACACGTATCGGCTCAACTTACACAGTATGTATGCGTCTGACACTCGCTAACGACGAGTTACTGAAATCAACGGTACCAATAAATGGAGCTCCAAGTATAATGACGCATGAATGAGAGAGATGGAGAGCAAACAAAACGATATAAAATTCAAGGAACTGATAAGAAATTATCTGTTACGGTGTAGAAAGTCCCGCGGCCGATACACACATATGTCTCTCATAATAATTAGGAGGACAAAAGGAGCTCGTGTACCACCTAAAAATAGTACATTCAACGCTCTCTCATTCGAAAATTTATGCTGGTGACGTCATATTTTGTGATACGATTGTTGTTGATACAATGTTCTTTCCAATTCTCTACTAGTTGCTGACGATTACCCCCGACGAGTGTCAGCCGAAAATATTCGGGTTCATTTCAATATGTATGTAATGTTCAACTGAAGTTCTGTAGCCTACCTCCAAGAAGTTCTTCTAATAATAATAATGATCATACTAACACGACGCTCTAGCGCCATCTCGCGGGTCCTGATCATAACTCTGATCAGGAAACTGTACGAAATCATTTCAGAAGGTTATGGCGGGTTTTTGCGAATTATTTACAACACAATGACTACAAAACTTCCCAATACTGTAAATCTGTCCACAATGTCAAGTATCAAGCTGTCAATTACCAGCTATTCGCCGACGTGAATCGACCGAGGAGGATACTCGATACCGCATAGTAATGATGATGGTTCGTTGATGACAGTATGGCATCCAATGGAAACCAAAAGTCGCGTGCCACTCTCATAAATTCACAAGTAGAACATGCTTCGCATGCTTTCTGTCACGGTGAAAACCAGACACCGTACAAACCTCGCCAAATGTACACATTCTAAGGGATAATCCTCTCATATTGTAATACGACACGGCTCATTTGTTGCCATCGCTCCAGTGTCATTTTATACGACCCGTGCGGACCCGCAAAAGCCGCAACCAAAATCGCAGCAGGTGTCTAAGGAGCCGGAATCGACCATAAATGGGCTTAAAGCCTACAGTTAAGAATACAATTGGAAATAATTTTTGCCTTATTTGTTGTAGCAGCCTATTTACGCTCAACGATAGGAAATTACCGACAAGCAGAAATTCATTATACATTTTCATTATGCCACAAAGAGATGAACATTTGAAATTAGTTCAAAATCTGATTTTACTCTGGCAAAAAAGGCATTTTGTACCTAAAACGCGCAATGACACTTCAAAATATATATTGCATATCCGAGATGCCAGGTTAACGAATATCTTTTGTCAATATAATTTTGTACACAGTAAGCGTTTGCATATTTCGGTGGATTTTGTTTGTCCTTATTATCTCACATGAAGTTGATCTACGACGTACCAGACCAAGCTAACTTGGCAACCCATTTTCCGACCGAGGTGGACTCCAGCATTCCTAACTAAGTGCTTGTGGTTAATCTAGGCACCTCCTCGCCATCTCATCCGTGTAAGCGGTGTCTTGTAAAGGCCTAGAAGTGGGCCGTGCTATACAAGTCGGCAGCTACGGAACAAAAATGAGGAAAATTGGCTTGGTGTAAATGACCATATTAGCCGACAAACACCACGAATACGTCAAAACAAACAAACCATTCTAAATTAGCACTTCTTCGCGGGCGCACAAAATATCCCTACGACCACAGTTTGCACGACCCTGGGTCTACCATTTAAGCTTACGAGCGCAAAACTGTAATCAACAGTAGGGCCCCAACGACAAAACCTGCCGATTTCATCCAGCTTGAATTAGCATACGCTCTTATTTTTGATTCACAGTACGCGTGCGTACCCTCATGTTGACTATTTTACACTTTCGCACTAGTTGTAAATGTGTCTTAAAACTACATAGATATTATTGCCTATTGCACTCCAAAACGGGCGTTTGAGTTACAGTCTTCAATAAGTGGAGTGGCATCTTCAGGTCTTGTCACATAATCGTATTCTTACGATGTTTGGAAATGAAATAATTATGAAAAAGAATGAACTGAGTAATATGTTATGCAACCCCACACGGCCGTGGCATGACAAGAAAAAAATCGCCAGTTTCACATATCGTACAAAGTTAGTACGGTAACGACAATTTGAGCACGATGTACTGGCTTGGCAGTTCACTAACCACAGATGACGATTGGCGTCGATGCCTGAGTAATAGCACTTGGTATCAATTGGGAAAATTCATGTAACCATACTTCGAGCAATATCCGCCGGGTGGCTTACGGTTCTATATCAGATGAATGTTCGCGATCAAGATTACATTTCAGAACATTCCGAAAACGAGCACTTGGCAGATTCGATCACGAGTTGCATATTCGACAGACCACCGAGACTGTGGCATCATTCAGTGTAATATTGAACCATTTAAATTAAGACAAGGAAGTTAACGTCCGCACACACGCAATGAATAAGCAACTTGTGAATATGATGTCAAGCGCTTTGTATTCCATTAACATCGATAACTTCAAGTCGCGGGATGATAAAGTTCCTCGCCAAGGTCACTCCGAGAGACCTTGCAGTTCTGCGATACGTTCTCCTAAGATATACTTCAAATCCAAATAGCTCTATAATCCTCGTTGAGAAACATATTTTGGCTACAAGAGGTGATATCGGTACTGGAAAGAATCGAATAAATCGGCACATAGTCGGCAAATGTAGCGATTCCAAGACGTATGTCGATGGGAAGTAGAATACGCGAAGTATGACAAGTAGCCTGCTCAAATAATAATAATTAGTTCGAAAGAGCAGATTTAGTACAGGGTTCGCATAATCTGTTGTATTTAATCAGTGGCGACTACTTTAAAATTGCGAGATGCATCTTCGAGTGTAACGCAAAACGAATAGCGACTACGCGGTTATATGCCTCCTCTTTTCGTAAATCCAAAAAATGTCCTCCGAGAACGCCTAAATGTCCTATTTTTTTGGAATTCGGCCTCCTTTATAGCTTGGACAGCCGCTAGGCTTTTGGACAGGCTGAACCAAAAACGCCACAAATGACGCGAAATCTGTAATGCGAACGTTAGCGCGGGGCATTCGAGGTTAGGACCGGAAACCTGACATTTTATTTCTATTTTTTAGCCAACACCTCAGCAGTAACGTAGAAAAGTGGGTAATTCGGGAGTTGAGTCGGAAAGATGACCTGATTTTCAGTACAGATTTTAGAATCAGCAGTTTTCTAGTTCAGAAATCTTTCATGATTATTCCAAACTATGGTAACCATAAATTAGTGACACTAAAAACAGATACAATAGCCGGAAATATGTTCAGAAGTTATACGGTTCTTATCACGATTTCATATATAAAAATGAAGCAATCTCATTCTAAACTATCTCCCCCCCTTCAAAACCAAAAGTGTAAAGTCAGTAATTTTGTTTAAATCCTGTCTAAGTAAAAGTAGAAGTATCTAAAACAGATTTGCCAATTCACACATACCACTTGAGTAGGTGGTGCAAGAAGGTAAAATCTACTTGGGCACTTCGAAAAAGTAGAAACACTTCGTTACTTAACACCGGTAGAAATCAGCTATCATTACCAGACTCGAATCGTTTAATTTAATATTCGATTTGGATTCGTGTTAGCTACTCGGATTGTAGCGCCCAGCAGTCCAACCAATAAGGAAACAGGACTAAAACTTACGACTTATCCGCGTCCTGGCTTGCATTGCCGTCGCCCGGGAGGTCAAACATCTTCGCTCTGTTCCTAACAGTGCTGGGGAGCGTTGCGGCGGATCTGCTCGTGAACGAGTTCGCTTTCTTTCGGATATCTCCCGGATGCTCTTCCCTGATCCTCAAGTTGGCAGGTTTCGGTTTCAGAGGTTTTGGTTTGGTCGGGGTCGGAGGGCGGTCGCTGTCCCTGTTTGGCGATAGTCGCCGATGGTTTTCCGGCGGGCGTTTGTCGTGGACGTTATTTTCTCCGCATTTCGAAGACGTGCTGTTTCCTCGCGACTTCGGAGACCAGCTGGGAGGCGGTGGGATAGCGCTAGTGTCTGGAAAATGAGTTGGGGGATGTATGTTTGGACAAATTGTAGAATGATGTCCGTAACAGTGAGAACGGCGCGTTTGGAACACGCAAAACTCCAAAAAATCATACACATATACGAAAAAGGTTTCTCGTCACCTTCTCCAACCTATAATTCTCTCACAATCCGGGGAGCTACCTGAGAGATTGTATTAAACTTTTAAAATTTCAGTAATAAACTCAATTTGTTTCACAACGTTCTTGCCAGTTCTTTACCAGTTGCTGACGATTACCCCTGACGAGCGTCAGCCGAAAATATTCGGGTTTATATCAATGCGAATATATGATTCAATGGTATATTGAGGTTCTGTACGTCCAAGTGTCTCTTATTCGAACTTATACTAATTGTTACATGAAGAGGTTAGATCACAGAATTGCAGTGGTTGAAGAATTGGCCAGGGTGTTAGAGGTAGAGATAATTAAAAGTGAAAAATCGAAATCAGAGAGGTTGTCCTGAGATTTTGAGTGTGAATTAGTCTAATGCTGTATTCAAAGTCTCCTGAAGAATTATTATCATTATTAACCATAGAGATACGACTACATACAGGCAACTCATTGCCGTTAGTCTGGAACAAAATACTATACGGTACTCCCCACCGCTACCGGTAGATTGTGACTGTGAAAGAATATATGGATAACATGACAGAATTCCACTAAAATCCGGGGACTGGATGGATCACAGGTCAGTAGCGGATTGCTGCTCGGTATCATAATCGGGTAAAGGTTGCTGGGCGTTTCAAATCTTACTTTTACGAGTGTCATCTATAACCTTTTACCTCTCATTATTCGGTGTTGGTTGAAATGGCTGATTCAGTTTTCGCGACACTTAGCTCAGCACAATATGCTGTACTCCAGTAAACTTCATCGATTGCTAACAACGATTGCATAATGAGAGGGGTGGTAACAATAAAGAATAGATATTGCTTTTGTAAACATATATCTATTCTGCACTGCGCTAGCTATTTCCCTGGCTACTTCGAAATTCGTCCTATACTTCACGTCCATAATGCCTCAAAACTCTTTGGAAATCACAGCTTCAGTATATGTACGTCGACTGTAACAGCGGTAACTACTTCGTGCGTGTAAATATCACATAGCGCAAAAAATATCGAACCTCATCGTGAGTGCATAGCTGTATACTGCTTAGCATATAGTCCTACTCTCTGTCATAACATAGCGAAATATTTTCCCTGCCATACGCACATGCACTATGCAGTGCCAACCTGTGTGATCTAACGCTCAATTGATGATCTTGCACTTTTCCAGCGCATTCAATGCATTTCCTGTCAGTAAGCATTCGATGTTCTCCCAGTTCTGTAGAATCGGCCACACAATGAGTGGTACAATCTATAGATTTAAATAACTTTAACGCGCAGCGATGACTATACCCATAAAGGCTTGCAGCAATGGCAGAGAATATCGTGCGCACGCGCCTCTGATTCATAGGAAGCAGACCACTTCTGTGGGTCGCAGTTCATTATCCTACTCCAAAGGATCGCATCGTTGCAAAATGTATGTCTACTGTGATTGCAATTATTCTTGATTAACCGACTGTCGTCTCCGCTGAAATCTAAATTGGCAAGGTCACTTCCCTGAGATAAATACTATCGATATTTAGGAGAGAAAGATAGGGACTGGACACTGGAAACTGATCGAATCTGGATAATGATATTAAACTACACTGCAATACGAGTAACCAAGAACATTGTCCGCTCATCTCTGTACTAAACTAACCTCCAACTCCATAGCTGTACTGTCTGACATGCACTAGTAGATCATATACTCCTGCGAACCGCAAAACAAGTGGTTTCCTGCGATAAATTCAACATTGGTCGGACATAAGAATGCTGAAACGTCTATGCATATTCGCTACGCGTGTCGTCAACATCATATCCGCGTTACGGAGCGCTGTGAATATTCCTAGCATGAGATAGCGTATCGCATGCTATGACTGTACTGGTCCTTCCTAGCATGCTCACGACTGATCGGCCCGTGAGTTTGAGAACCAAGCAAAACTTTTATTGCTGTCATTTATCATGTGAGGAATGGCTGTACACAATGTACAAGACACACCTTGTATCATTCGAACTATATGCGTTTGTAGTTCGTTGCAAGAACGAGAACAGAACAAAAAATGTTTTCGATAAAAAAACTCAGATAACATCAAGTTCATAATTGATAAGATCATACAACATGTTACACCGCTTTGATATATTTAAAAAATACGACTGTAGGTTACTTGACTAGGTTTATCAATTATAGCAAACATTATCCAGTTGTTAGTTAGTTGAGCGATACATGCAGAGCAGTGGACCTTCGGCCATAAGTTTCGCTTTGGCGTTATATCATCAGATATGTTCGAGTGCTTACTGATGGACATACGGGAAATGACGAATTAATAGTCACAGAACGTTGCTCCGTCATTTCCTCGGTATAAAACCACGCACGAAACAGCCACCATACTGCAGCAGGGTCGTTACGCAAATTAAAACGACGGAGGCCGATGTACTGCCACATTGTAGCGTTGATACGCATAGATCATTTGCTACGCAACCGAATGTCGATGATATTACACAGAAATTATGGGTCGAGTACTCACGACCAGGAACGGTCAGGAGTAAAACGTGCGAATATTCAAAATAAACGCTTGGCAAGCGGAAAATCAACCGGCCCAGTGCCCACGCGTATACCTCACTGAATTAAATAGTTACGAATTTGCGTAGCACTCTGACAATAATCCAGCTGATCCAGCTAATACTGCGGATAAAATGATAAAAAATGTATGAATAACCGCGAAATCTGTGAAAAGCTGTGATGTAATTGACATATAACCTATAGCAATTGATTTGTCAACAATGCATTGCATTGCATGTATTCCCGATCCCGAATAAGGGTCAATGTATAGGGCGACATAGCGGCCATATCACTGCATTGAGGGATATGTATATTGGTATCAAATACAAACGCGGCGGAGAATCAACTAGCGTGTCGTGGCCTATTACAACTTACCATGAACAAATTTAAAATAAGTCATCATCAATGTAAAATGGATTAACAACCAAGTGATGCTGTGATACAACGTAGGGTATTCTATAACTGAATATACAATAGTGAATAGGCAATAGAAACCCGATAACTCATAGTCAATTTTACACACACGCAAATCTTGCTTTTTTATCATAACTACCG
>ATSW01002138.1:0-20220 GCA_000444245.1 Botryllus schlosseri | reverse complement strand
TCAAGTAGCCAGTACGATTTGAGAAAAAAAGTCATTTTTGAAGAGCCCTATTGTACATGATTACGACGCGGTTATAATTGTAAAACCGGACCCAGTGATCTGACAGTGATCTGAAGCTAGCATATAGTATAAATACATGGGTTGAAAATATATGTAAATACCATATACACACCATTGTGTAGGGCGCAAATCCAGTCCATTTTATTAGGTGGTACAAAATTTTGTTATCACACCTATTCCATGGGGTGAAATCACCAAATACGCCAATTCTTACGGAGATATATCACAGAGATGTATAGTGGTTTCTGTTGTACCGCTTTCTGCCTGCTTTGTGTGGTGCTAGAAAACAGATCGCACCCAATCCCTGGGATACATCACACTGAGAATAGTTGTATTTGACTCGTTCTTATCCGTTGGAATAGGAATAGGACGTTGTTTATTCTTGTCACTGACGTTTTTGCAGCATATAAGCCAACTCACGATGTACGATACATACACACGATCTGTCCATATATGCATACCATTAGTGCATGATGTGCATATGTCGCTGGACAAGGCTTTCTAACTTTTGCACCACCCCGCCATGCTATCCCAGTAACGCTGAGCGCCAAGCGGAGGAAGTTATAGATCGAACCCACGACCTATTACCGGACGCTTCACCATTACGCTATCTTGTAGGTTAAGAGCCGTCGACCTGAATTGCACCCTACGCTATGGTGAAAATGTCGAAATGCACTCTTATCGTTTATATTACATTACACTGTAGTATAGTCGAGGCTCCAGCAGAAAAAGAACGCGGCGACAAATGTAACCCGGCCGTCACGCGTAAATTCAAAACGATACGTGTTTACAGGAATAGGTATCATCGAGTTACATGAGCGTAAAAATTCAAAATCGATATCCGATACGCTGCCCTCCGCTTACAGGGCAATTTGATATTTGAGTGGTTCATGCGAAAGTGACTTTTCAATTCGGCCCGAGTCACGTGATCACACAGGAAATCGGGAGGGGTACTACAATGAAATCGTCCGAGCGTCGGATAAGGAGAATCAGTCTCTCGCATCGGGTCTTTGAACGCACATTATTCCACTAAATATTACCATACAATTGAAACGGCCGGTTGAATTATTTACAACTTTATTTGCAGTTGTGATAATAATAATTCAAAAAAATGACAGGTGCTTACAACCAATATTCTTTTGTTTACGATACCAATCGGGACAATTCAAGTACCAATATACGACATCAGTGCGTTTAGTACTGTTCGAGGCCCTTGATCACATTTACACTGTAAGGTATGAATTACTTCAGATACTTATGCTTATGACATTTGCTTCGAAATTGATTTAAATATATATATAACTTTCCTATTTATCACAGCGATCCGAAGAGGATCTCTCGACTCGTGAGTATTAATTGAACGCCAGTTAGCCCCAGTTTTATGCCGTGACGTCGATGTTTACAACAAGGAAGAATTGCAGTAAATTCAGCCGAGTTATTGACTCTGACATAGTCAGCTCTCAAGGAAACGTGTCCAAATATATCTTGGAAATCATTTCTCCGCATTCAAGGGGATTGCAAATCCGCCCTTCACATGGCTCGATAGGAACTACTTTGGAAAAAGTTAAGAATTCAAATTCACGGTTCAGTTGGAATCGTGTTTCGAAACTTATTCCCTCTGCATGAGGAGTATATTTCCGCAAGTAACGCGCATGATTATTGGACTTGAGCGAAATTTTCATATGCTTCATTTTCGTGTAGCTGTAGTATGTTATAGTATAGCTATCTGGGATCCATACCCAGAGGTGGCCACGGGTCAGTACAGAAGTAATACAACACTTATCTCTATTGGCACTCCAGTAGAAATTCAGGACGTTACCTTACTTCTACTTCAAATTGAGTACGAAGGATGATTTTGTTTTGACCACCTGTCTAATGTCTATACACCCATTTGACAAATTATCACATAAATGGAAAAAACGGGAATGTATTAGTGGACACGCATGAACGTAGAATGACAAGGTTAAGGAATTTTGTCGGAATTTTGTCATTGGATATACAATATATTGAATAAATGGTCCCCACTGCCTCACGATTGAATACAATACCACACATCACGCCTATACGCGCAGTAGTCTGACATCCGCAAACATCCACCATTATCACGTCACAACCAAGCGCACGGAGCTTCTTTGTAACAGTTCACGTAGAATGCGACAGGTGGCAGAGGCCCGTAAAGTGAGTTTGTATATTTACAACAGCGCTGAAAGGTCATGAGTCGTTTGCCGTCGACGAGTATTAAAAGTCAACATACGCTGACACGGCGGGTCTCAACACATGTTCGCGCAATAACAAAGCATTTGTAATGATGAAACATCTCGGCTGACTACTTGATAATCGCCGTGCGGTCGTAAAATTCTCGACACGTAGAATCTTCGAAACCCGGTACGAGCGCTTGGCGACTTCCGAGCAGATGTGCGATCCGTGAAACCAGCCGAGATTGACCAAAGCGCTAAGCACATTGTTTTTGCTTGCAACAAAGAGGCGTAGATTACAATCGGAACCGGATAACGTCGCTTTATAGACTTTGCAAATATTGAAATCCGCGTTTTCAAGTCCACGCACAAAGAGTCGTTCCGATTCACATTGTAAGGTGAGTCATTCAGGGTGATAGGGAAAGATAAACTTGGACGAAAACAGACGGGCCAGTACGATTGATGACAGGGTTTTCTATACCTTTTGCGATACCTAATACATCTACGAGTGAAGATAAACATGTCAAGTCAGCCCCACCCCTGCTTTTCCCTTGATTATCATCGGTACGGCAATGTGGAATCATGCTGTATATTACGTTGGAGTTGAACCAACCACTCAGATACGTACATGGCATGCCCGATTGCCCGTCTATGCTTGTTATGACAGATGAAGCCCTTATAGTGTCAGACATGGACATCTAGATAATTATAATTGTCTAACTAAAGACTAATTAGACCGAGATGCCGGTAATTTAATTTTTAACAAATTTGTGAAATGTTTTTATGCTCTAATTTTGATCCTATTTTTTCCCTCAAAATACAGAACTGTATAGTGCGAAACGAGGCACGCTTGTTACCGACCTGTATGGAATCGGTGTCCTGTGCTCAAACTCTGTTTGTTTTATTATTTTTTATTAAATCACTTTAACTTGGAGAATCATCACTGCTCACATGTTATATTAGGCAAAACGTACCGAGATTCCAGTAGACCTGTATGGAATCGGTGTCTTGTGCTCACACAATTATTGATTTTTTATTATTTTATATTAAATCACTATAACTTGAAGAATCATCGCTGCTCACATGTTATATCTGGCAAAACGCACCGAGATTCCGGTAGGGCTTACCGACATTTGCCATACTCGTGCTTCGTGAGATTGAACTGAACCTAATTTAATTTTCAAGTTTTCGCCGGGGATATTTAGATACTCCCGATTTTCGCGAATTCACTAATTCTAATTCCAATCTAATTTGAAAAAAATATGAAGCTATAATTCAAATTCTAGTCCAATTTGATAGAAATAGTGTAGATCTACAATCCTAATTCTAATCTGATATGAAAAGGGAAATTTTCTAATCGCCCAATTCTGCCTCGTACTGCAGTTTCCATCATATTATTACCTTGGATAGAGAAAGGGGGGAAACGCATCTCAAGTCTTTGAAAATACAACAACACTCGAAAACAGTGACTTGATTGAGCTGTCGGAATATTACCTTCTAATAATTTGTAACGTGCTTACTAGAGACGGGGCATTATTGCCGAATACCCATACAGGATGGGAGATTACCGCTATAAGATTGGTAACTTTGAATTTTCGAGATTCGCATTTAAATATGCGGCGGAAAACACACAGCAGGTCTATAAGGTGAAACGGGGATATCGCGCAATCAGTTCGTACATCGAAAGTCCATAAACTTGGCGTGCACATCAATTTTACGGTTCAATTTATCGAGGCTTCCGGTAAGCCGGAACTATCGCAATCGTTCTTCAGTACCGGCTTCGCCAATTCGGCCGCTGTATTTACGCATGAAATCGGCGAGGTTTCACCGAGGCCGCACCGCACATAGCGCAGCGTCGTTTTGTAAACCGAGGAAGATTATATCCTACCCAACTTTCCATCAATCAATAATCAGCCGATGATGGAGAAGTTATCCGAGCGTGCTTGGGTAAATATGAACATATTTTCCGCTGTGCAGTAAATCAGGGAATAAGCCGCGGAGACGAAACCCGACAAGTTCTGAGCTGTTTTGAAAATATGGAAGTGCATTTGCGGACGGTATTTGCCTGCCTAAAAGGCGTGCGCGAGAATACCGATTGAACTAAACAAATAGCACTCTTGACGGCGTTGTTCGGTTATTGGTTACTGATGGTTTGAAATTCAGCACTGAGGCAATCTGTATGATGATTAGCCGAATAGAAATTCTCCGGCTTTTTGGTAGGTAAAATAAACGTTGCTTATTTCTACATGGCAATGGCCACTGGCCAGCGATAACGCACAGAGTACTCCCAGCAGCGAAATTTCACGCAAAAGTTTTTCACAATTCCCTAGTTGCTGAGGATTACCTCTGACAAGTGCCACCCGACAATATTCGGGTTTATTTCAATATGAATTTTTTACTCAATTACATATGGTACCGTAAAAGCTAGTGCGTGAACCTATACTTTCCTTTGACAGTAACCTCAGCGGACCGCGCGCTGAACGCAGGCGATTCTATTCGGATTAGCTGCACGGTGCATAACCCCGTACGCTGTGTGGTCGCAAAACACGGGTAATATGACATTGGAATTCTCCGGAACAAGTGCCCGTGCGAGGCTCAGCTGTTTGCAGACCGACAAGCCAAACTGAAATAACTACTGTTTCTATACGCTTCGACTCTGCGGAATTATCTATCAAAATCAATTGGACATGTCTGGGGTCCTGTTAGTCGGGCGTTATCAATACGATGTCTCAAAGGCGAAAGGGCATGCTTATTTATATTTGTCACGCAATGACAGATATTAGCGATTGTCATCTTAAATCTTTCACGATACATCGAGACATCATCTGATGCTAGTAACGTAATTTCCGCATGTTGCCTTTATAAGCTACAGACCGAGAAATCTGTATTTTTCAAACGAAACGCTCAGACCCCGATGAGTATGAAATTGTTCTTGAGGTATTGCATATCTACATGGTCAATCAAGGTAGTCTGTGTTGTCGCTCAAGTACTACAAGTAAACCTGTAAACTTCTACTCAACTAGAATTAGAAGTAGAATATAATGATCTTAAAGTATTTAAGTAAGTAGTAGATTTGTCCGAAGGGTCGCAGCATGATTTTGCAGTTAATAGGAGGTGGAGGTGGCAGTGTTCGAAATTTCAGGGTGCATCTTTGCGATTAACGTAAATTGACAAAGATCCAACGAAACACAAACACCAATATTGGAAACTATAACATTTACCGTGATGTAACGGTTCTTTCGCCAAGTTCTCACGATAATTTAAATTCATAAAAGTGATGCAATCACATCCCAAAATTACTTTCTACTTAACAAAATCAAAAGCGCCAGAAGGAAGTAGTTTTTGCCGAAAATACTGTTTAATAGAAGTGGGAGTATCAATAGTCTTAAATATAACTTCTTCAGTAAGTATTTCAAGTACGCTAGACTTAATTGATTTCTCGCTAAAAATGTAGAAGTGACCAATCACCAACCGTGATTATAAATAACCTGATACGGGTGACTACAGTGTTCAGAAATACATCTTCCATTTAAAAGGACTCACCACCATCCGTAGCAAATACAGTGCGTTCACGGAAACGTTACAGCAACAACGCGTACTACAATAAGCTCTTTGAATGCCGAGCTAACAGCACGGCTGCGTTGACACCGCGCAGCCGCAAAGGGAGTCGCAAATCCCGAGGAAACCGCCGACCGTGGCGGGCAGCCGATTAAATTTCACAGGCAACGTTTGCGACTTATCGCGAGAAAGATTACCTTTCGCGAGGAATTCATAAACATTAAACACGGATATGGTTTTGGTATGCTACACCAGCACTTTCACGCTGCGTCGGCGTATTATTTTTAGCAGCCGTTGCGCGGTAGATCTTTGATCGCGCGTGCCTAATCCAATAAATGTGGCACTTGAAAACATGGCTTTTAGTCAAAGTTGTCAACGGGCATTCTCAAATTAATTGCGGCCAACTAACGCACACCACAAGCGAGTTGGCTAGTAGACCTGCGTAGATTCACTGCAGTTTTGCTGAGAGTTTAACAAAGCGAGAGACTAATGTTTTGTCAGATAGGAAGGATCTTTTTACATTATATATATTGCCTGCTTCATTCGTAGGGATTTTGGATATGCTTCAAATATTCCATAGTTATGACTGCATCACGCTCACGAGCACATTTAGGTGGGAACGGGGCACAAGGTTTTGCCCAACGAATGTTCAAATTAGGATTGCTGTGCTGTATGAAAACAAAATATTTTTTTTCGATATCTTAGCTGCAAAGATTTTTTAGTTCGCGTCATTGTCAAGTCACCCAAACATTGGCTCCAACATTGTGTACGACTATCCAATTTGAAGCAACACGTCTTTGCCAAATTACACGTATAGCAGACATCTAGGATCTAACTACCACTGGTACCGCGATGGTGACGTTAACTAAAATTTCATCTCTGATGTTTCAATATGTCAGAGTCGGAGAAAATCAATGTAATTATAACTCGATCCAAAATGACGGTACGACCGGGCCGCTGTTATGCATGCACAATTGCACACTGCACAAATATACTGGCGATATTATCGTTTGGAGTTGATGCGTTAATAGGGATAATGCAAACGCGTTAATGTCAAAGAACATGAAAATTATTGATCAGTGAACCATAGCGAAGCATGAAATTGGATTAACCGTGTAACGTGCATCTACTTTGTATCGTTCAACGTCGTTCATCCCACTCTACCCTGTCATGACCGCATCAGACAGACTTTTATATCGTACTCTAAGAAACCTATAAACTGTAATTAGAGCGCAGCACTATTTTTCAGAAATTTTGACCCGCATACGTACTCAGTGTACATTACAGTCATGCATGCATTAGCGCGACTGCGGAACTGGCTATTAAACGTATGTTGGGTAAATATACAATCATTTGTTTCGGAGCCCGTACTATTAATCAAGCTAGATGGTCGACTAAACTTGTCCAGACGAAGATGAAAGCATATCAAAGCAAAATTCAACTGTAACAGCCAATTATCACATGTAGGCATCACAATTGCTCGAAAATTGCATATAGGCGTGAGGGCGTCCACGAAAATGATATACTAGATTAGATACAACATTGCGTACCGGTAATACCAAATTCCTAATTCGGTTTATTGCGTAGTTATCGGCCTTATGACGTCATATATCATCCGTGACCTCATTATTAGATATATTTTAGAATTAACAGATATATCGCCGAGAGACATTGGCGTCGATACAGGTTATTCGATAACACCCTGACTCCAATATAGTGTGGCGGAAAAACACTCCGTCAGAAAAATAACCGGAGATACATTTCAAAAGCGGCAAAGGTGCCAGATTAATGAAATCGATTACTGTATCATCTCATAATACGAGTCTTGATTAGGTATAACGTGATATTCGGCATCTTCACAAAAGGTAAACGGACACTTGTCATCTGGGAATACACCGATCGAATATAAAACAGACGTAGAGAGGGCAGTTATGTGTCTACCAGTATAGCTCAAAAGAGTCTAACCAGATGCCCCGGTCATATCAGTCAAGAGCAAGGAATGCATATAAGTGACAATATAAGACTCGCGCATATCACACAGACTAAAGCAAGCCTGGTTATATTACTTTTAACCGTACAAGGGTATTAACGATGCGTATTTTAGAACGGGCTGTGCCTTCCTAATACCGTACACAAGATAACCAACACTTACCGTCTGCCAAATCCGAGTCACTGAAACAGAAACACATATGCGTTAAATCTCAAAAGCCGTACGAACAAAACAGAGATATATAGAGTTCTATATATCCCTGGAACAAAAGTTGTACAAATGAAATCTGCTGAGCTTTGTTGTTCGTGAGTTTTTAAAGTCGCAAGTCGTGGCATAGTACTGTGACGTATGTTCAAAGGCTTCAAGGACTTGAAAACTTATTGAAGGAAGAATTTGCGTCAATAAAACTTCACACCAGGCACATACGATACGTTCAGGCCTGGGCGTTTTAACGACAACATAGGGATCCGTGTACGTTTACCAAATAACCCCGCAACGCTCCGGTAACTTAAACCCGCGCCCTTTACAGAGCCCACACGAAGACCATAGAAACATTACCCAAGTACGATACGATTTCCGGCCCCGCTACGACGCGAAGGGTACGCTACGCGACTAACTCTCATTATGCAGACAGGTTTTGGCAACCTCTGCACTTGACCCCAACGCGCACAGTTGAAACAGGGCATATCTTCACATACACCTCGATGCAAGGCTTTGTAATGAAGGTGTTTATCGTTAAATAGAAAAGAAATATGGCATTCATAATTCATCTATCTGACCCAGGTCATACTGCGATTGGCGCTCGATGAAAATTCCCACGATAATTTACAGCAAGAATGTTAGAATTTATGACGCTAAGAGAATATGCACATTTCAAGTATGTATACCTAAATACTTGAGTTTCGCTTAAGTGAAAGAATTTATAACATATGGTACATGATTTCGAAACGTCATAAGAGGCCCATAGTTACGTTTCGTCACACGAACGAGTCGCACATATTCTAGATCAGTGGTTCTCAGCGGTCTGTGCAAGTACGAATAAATGTATTACAATTTCGTGCCTCAATTGCAAAATGAAGGAAGTTTGACGCTTGTCCATTAATAAGGGAAACATAAAATTTAAAACTGTTTTAGAAATTTGTAGTGTATTTTTCTTCGCGATGTCGCAATATAATATAGAGTTCATGATCTACTTTGGACTTGGCGTACGTCACAATACGGAAAGTTGACGAGATTTGGCAGCATAATAGGGGCTAGCAAACAGCAAGTCAGAGCAACCAAAATAATCCGAACAACCATTATAACAGGCGTAATATCAAAAGGACAGCAGTAAATTTCTCATCAGTCCCCGCAGTCCCGCAGTCCAGTCCCCGCAGTGCAGCATTTACTTCGAGATTCATATTTCATACATTTGTCATAGATAAATTCTGGATTAATTCTGATTTCTGATGGTTCACCCCACCGGTCCGCAAAATCAGTTTCAAAATTTTACCGGCCCGCAAACTGAAAAAAAAAGGTTGCGAACCACTGCTCTACACATCGGTTCGGCCGTGTCAATTTGATGTTTTAAAGAGATATGCGACAAAATTGGCGGGTACGATGGAAGCTTTGATCTGAAATTCAGTGTAAATTGCTTCGCCGACGCGGTTTCAGTTTCAAGCCTGTGTCATGCATAAACCAGTTGTTACAGCGTCTCGAACTTACTGCTCTCGGCCGAACTATCACGATACGCGAGGCCGTGAAAATCACACGCGCCTGTCTTCGTTGTATGGTCTTACAGGAGGCCTATAACAACTGATCAAGCTTTATGTTTCTACTGTTAAGTCATGGCGAAACGTAGGAAGTTAAACCACCTTGTAGCTTTTTCATGGGAATACTATCATATCGCGCAACATACACATGAATAACATGATCATTTGAGTGTTCCTTGATCGTGATGATACCATTTTATACCTTACTGGCATTCGGGCCGCTTATGGAAGCAGAAGGTGTACCATGGACGGATAATGAACATTCTAAGTCCTTGCACGCCTTGAAACAAATAGGCTATAGTATACATCTTATATAACAGAACAGAACACTCAACGATAGGGTGGGTCTGCACACTCTGCACCTGACTGAATTTTCATGGTGTTCGCTTGTGTCCCGGTCCCCTCCAACAACCGTGGTGCCTAGCGATAATTTGTGGCCTAGCGATAATTTGTGGCATCAAATCACAAATCCGCTCCGCGGGGGGACTTCTATTGAACTTCAGTGCCATAAGTCGATGGACACGTCGATGATTCACCACTATTACCAGTGGTGTATTTTCAAATCAGACTCCCGCTTATGTTGGAGAGGCTTACGCTACACTCTGAGCCGTCGCATTGTCCGATAAATAACCGTAACGACAGGCCGTACAAGCATTTTCAAAAAGTAAACTAGCCATGACTCAATTACAAAGGGATTACGACCAGCATTCTAGAAAAATATTTGAGGGCTTAGCTGAAAGTGGTAGGCATATTCGTGTGCGGTGGACGAGATTTGTTTAACTCGCACCGGGCATATTTCGAGGGGATAAAGGGGCATAACGCCAAGCCCGTAAGCTTAGCATTTTCTTTACAAGCCCTTGAGCTTATTGGCATAAGGATATTACAATTGACTGGGGATTAAATAGAATTCTCGTAACATGTTCAACTTACCCGTAATCGACGTCGGTCTCGCTGGACGCGGTGGTGGCATCGATGTCGACTGATGCACTCTTACCTAAAAAGAGTTCAAGTTATTCGTAACAATTTGAGAAATAAGGATGGGTGTCACTGGTCAAACGCGGAGGATAACCATGTCGTAGAACCCCGTTTGATACCCACGGGAGCATTACGAGATAATAGACCCGCGGACTGATCTTTCGATGTCATTATCTCCGCTAGTACATACTCCACAAGTATTAGTAACCGGCCACCAGTGACTCAACGCTACGGACTATTTCCTACAAAAAACGTTAGGAGCTACGCAACACCAGGGTATAGTTTAGGGAAGATGGCACCAGTATGTGAAGTCGGCCGACGGTTTTGATAGTCTTTGCCGCATTTGACACCGATTTTGCGATGTGAATTCAACGAATTATTATTTATTAGTCAACTATGTTGTAAATTTCACCGTTTGAATTCACGCTGCGTAAAACTGAGAATCGGCTTAAAACGCATAGTTAGATAATTCTAGCTCCCTAATTAGAATATTTAACACGAAGTACGGGTAATCTAATTTGTGAAATTTTTCTTCAGCTCTTTGCCCTAATTTTAATCTAAGTTGCGAAATGTTTCTATGCATTAATTTTAATTCTAGTCCAGCTCCTGGTTTTCCTGTAAATGCTGTATGGTGCCTAACGATGGATGCTTGCGGTACAGAAATTTGCTATTCTCATGCTAATGAGATCGAATTATGATATATATGATTCAATGTACATGTTTTTGCGAGTTCAGTAATTCTAATTCTAATTTAATTTGAAAAAAAAACTATGTAGCTATAATTCTAATTTCAATCTAATTTGCAAAAGAATGAAGAAGCTGAAATTATTGTAGTTATCCAGGTCTGGTCTCTACTCTACATACATGCGTCGCGTCACATTGATCATATAGTAATTTGCCTTTCATTAACTCAAAGGTCGGGAGGACATCTTTCGCCGAGACCAAATGAATTTGCCAGCCGTCAAATATTCAAGTATATAGAGTTGCTTTTAATACACTGTACATTGTCCGGTCGCGAAAGCACACAGCGAAATCCCATTTATCAAAGTCCGCGTACGAGTGTTCCGTGTAGCGCTGCCTTGACGGGCACCTGATTACATACGACGGCGACCCGCTGTGGAGTATCGCAGGTGATGTTCAGCGCTAAATTAAGGTAATGAAACACCGCCTTGACGAAACAGAACCACTTTCCCGCGAGCCGCGAGGTACAAATTGCTTCGAGCGCTGGTATCGGTTTGGCTGGATGTCTATCTCCGGAAAATTGATATCTGTCGTCGGTTCCAATTTCGATTAAGTTGAAGCGGATGAACAAAGCCGCGTTGCGAGTGCTGCAATTACGGTGAACAAGGCGTGCAGACAAGCATTTGGGAGTTGGTCGCCACAGCAACGGTATGGCGTCACGATTCTTAGTTCTAATTGGAAATCCAGAATTTCTAGTCCTTCGCAGTAAGCCAACGATTGTGAATTCGGTTTTGGGAATGATGTTTTCCGGCATGTTACAATTGGTTCTATACCAATACCTAGAAAAGCATTACCGAGAATGGACATTACCGAGAATGGCCAATGGCAAGAATCTAACTTTCTAAGACGGCGTTGTCGAGAAATTTATATCTGAGAATTGATACCGAATGTGGCAAAGCTGTGATGTACAATGTACAAGTACATACACACGACCTGTACATATGCATAACATGCCTGCATTGCATACATTGCATTCTCGGCAATGTCCATCCTCTGTGGTGTCCGTTCTCGGTGGTGGTGTCCATTCTCGGTAATGGTTTTCTCGGTATTGACCGGACACCGTTACAATTGTTTTGACTGATTCCGTACATGACGACGTATGCAAAATGACCTTTTTGATTTCATGAGATTCTTGGAGGTACAGAACTTCGATATACGATTAATAAATTTATATTAAAATAAACCCGGATATTGTCGGCCGACACTCGTCAACGGTACCGGTAGCTTATTAGCCACTAACTATAGTAGTACAATGTTCTTTCCAATTGCCTAATAACTACACTCGTTGGGGGTAATGGTCAGCAACTGGTAGAGAAGTAGAAAAAACACTGTATATCAACAATTATTGATAGGATTGTTGATGTGCAATATTCTTAGCAATTCTCTATTGTAGTTGCTGACGATTACCCCAACCGAGTATCAAGCGAAAATATTCGGGTTTATTTCAATGTGAATATATATTGGATTTGGTATGTACTCTCAACCAGAATCACGAATCGATATTCCATACGCTTCAAGGTGTACGACTGTACGTCAACATTCAACACAAGGCATTTCAGCGACTATAGTATCACCATGATCTAACTGCGGGATCCACTTATCAAAGTCGGAGTTAGAAGGCAGAGGGCAGATATCGATATATTTAATCGAATAATTACCGCAGCATCTTAGTCGAAGTGCGCTAGATTACATCTCGGGTCAAAGTAATAGAAGAAAAGAATCTAGATAGCCTTCTCAGAAAAATTCGAGCGCCATTGCAACAGAGTTGTTGAAGGAGTCAATAGATCACGGGATAACACGGGAAAGATGCTAAGAGCGACAGATAGTCACTCAATATCCTTCATGGTAGTGATCTCGGTCGCTACTAGAAACTACTGAGTAACGGCACAAGTTGATCCGTTTTTACTACCACGTTCAGTAGGTCGGTTCAGTCAGAATTGTTCATAGGTACCGAACAGCATATCTATTGCTTCAGTTTGTGGGTCGTGAAGATAGATCCATATTCCTTTGCGGTGTGGCGGCATCACAAAATACAATATTAACTGACCAAGTCCCCCATGTTCTTTCAAATTTTACAATTCATCCTTTGCGACAAGTTCCATATTCGTATTCTAACGCGTCCAATGTTTGTTTTCAGTCACTTTTATTATTATTCACCAAGTAAATATGATAACGTAATTTGTGTTTGAAAAGTTAAGACGCAGCGAGCTGATTTATACATAGACGAACACCATTTGAGGAAGATAAAGATTCGATTCGTCGAAAGAATAATTATTTACGATCGTAATCGTTACGCACATCTAACAGAAGATTCGATATAAATCAACGCGGCCGTGGCAGGTATGTTCTTATCCGCTGTAAAATCGAATACGTGTGGTCGTCCAAACAGCATAGCGGACGAAAACGTACAGCGCCACGCAGACTCAGTCGCCCGATTGCCAAATAGCTAATTGTATTACACAGCCCAAATCTAATATTTGCATTGCCCAATTAAAAATGTCCTCGCTGCGAGAAGATTCGAGGCCCTGAGAAAACGGCGAAATTGCAGTGATATATATGTGTCGAGAGTTCGCCGAGAACTTTCACTGTCAATTCAACTCGTATAAAAAACATTGTAATTGGTTCGAATGGGAGCAAAAGCCTGTGGCCAAGTTGATGGACATGGTGTCATATACATAATAATCAATGCGAGTCATTCAAGGTTCAACTGGTCTTTACACAGGACAAAGATAGAAGACTGAAACTGCATCCGCCCATACACACCATTGAATACCTAATCAGCCAACGGGGACAGGTACATTTTGAAAGCTATTAGCCTATTTCTATGCAGTAAATCCTATAAGGAAAATAGGGAGGTATCAAAAGTTCGTTGTGAGACAACGAAATTAAAGCTTCACGACTTCAAACTCGATGACGTAGCATAGGTTGAGAATCTGGAATTTGATAGGAGAAACGGCCATTTCGATATATAAAGACAAACTGCTGTGAGCCTACTGGGTCACCAGGGTATCAAACCAACGCCAAATACTAATGCTCATTATCGCGTGTTAGCAAGACGATTATGACAGTATAAACTGGACTTCAGTACAAGGAGAAGGGCGGCTTGGGGAGCTGCTTGCGGCGCGTGCAATAATATATACACCGCACGGATACGTCAAATATCTGGACAAAATCCACTTACGGGAAGAACCACATCAAAACTCATCGGTAGCCGAGCCCTAGTTTTGAATGAACACTATCGGGCGTGTTGACGCATCGCAAATAACACGTTGACTGAAGGCCCTATTTCACTATCTGAGTGAAAGATTCTCTTAAGTTATAGTAAACGAATTGATGAATGGGATGGTAACGAAAATTATGATTTAAAAAGCAATTTCCTATTGTTTGAACATGTCATTTCGTGATATTTGTATTGCGACGCGAATCACGATCACGATACCTTTGATCAAATGTAATGCCGGAGAGATTTATGCCACTATGACTAGCCTGTCGCCAAGATTGAAAGCTGAGAATACAGCCTAAATTCGAGCATACCGTCGGTACTAAAGGGCACTAAATCAAGCCCGATCAGTGCCGACATTACATGACTCAACCAACGGCAGCATTTGTGAACCAGCACCGGTAGCTTGTGTATCTTTTCAAGATGTTCATCGTATATTTATTAATCACAATTTTGTATCATAGGTTTTCCAAGGGAAATAATGGGGGTTGATCGAATTGCATTGCTTACTAGATGAATTTTTCGGACAATATATGCGAAAATAGTCAAAATACATAGAAAATATAGTACTATTTAAATTGTTTACTCACTCCCAATCTCAGATACATACATATATACACAACCTATATGTAAATTATACAACGTACAGTGCAAGATATGTGTTTGAGTATTTCCCTACGTCACTACGATACTGTATACTACTAATACTATTTTATATCCTGAGGCGTAAAAGTGAAGAGGACACTTTCAATGCTCCAAGGTATGTATCTACAAAAACAACAAAATAAAAATAGACCCTGCAAAAATACTGTCAACATATCTGTCAGGTAGGATAACAGATGAGGTGGTTGGCTGCTGTCGCTTTCACAACATCGTTCATAGTCGCTACGAAAATACCTACAATGCATTTGATATCTATAGAGCAGTGGTTCCACATTTTTTTTCCCTATTCGCACCCCTATTACATGACTAACCAGTTCTAGCACCCAATCTACAATGAGGAAAAGTATGTTAGACTAATCATGGGTAAATAACTATCTTTTGAGAAGACAGGGAAATCATGCTCCGCAAATATAAGCAGTCGGGTATGGCAGCAGTGCGTTGATCGCATCTTGAACAATATCAGAGATGAGCATTGAGCAATGAGCATGGACTCGACGAATGTGAAGATTTTGGTCGCGTTTGGATTGGATTCGTACCAACGAAGTTTTTAAGTTCGAATTTGATTTGTCTTTCAATATGGAGTGTTTGATAATTTCCAACTTTCGTACGATCTCAGTCATAAGTTTCAGTCATCACCGAATTGGTACGTGGATTCGTATCGTAATTCCGGGATTGGATTTGAAATTATTAAATTCGCTCATCTCTAGTTAGTGTTGGATATACTACCAATTGGGACACTACACGCAGATTTCTGTCCATCAAATCGTCATCGTTTTGCTGGCATATGCAAAGGTAAAATATGAATTGAATCGAATGAGTTGAAATTGTAAAAAAAAAATCATAATTGCTAAATCTCAAATGTCGAAATACTTTACTGTACCACAAGTCGAGACATTTTTAAGCAATGTTTAAAGAAATACATCTACGACGAGATGTATACCTTTTACCTACATATTTGGCTGCTATAAGCGTGATATCCGTCGTGAAAGTAGAACCCATGCGTGTCGCGGCGCATGTGTTAACGACTGCAACAATCTCGGCACGGCAGCTATACTGAACCTACAATATCGGCGTCGCTCACATACGCATTATAGACTGGACGTACTGAAATTTGCACTTATGTCACATCAAAGTTTGGCGAAATTGCCACAGCCTGCCGACTAATCGGTCATCAACGTGCGCGTGGTCATTACGCGAAAGCCAAGCTAGTAAATTGGTTAGGCGTTAATCGTGGCAATACACAATACGCATGTTCATTGTTCGTACCGCATGCCGCCAAGTCCATGAAGAACTTGTTTCAGCACTGTGCGGTGTTTTTTTCTCAAGGTATAAGCGTATACTGTCCTTGCGGGGTCACTCGAGAGTATCCTATTCATCTTGCGTTGGGGAATACTGCATTCTATTTTAATATGGCTAACTGATAGTGATCATACTGATCAATCAGTATCACGTTAGTAATCACGGCCAAGAAGTCGCAAGATTTCACGGTTCGTTCCACATGACCGATTCTTTCGCCGTCAGATCTACGAGGTGACGAAACGCTGGAAACAGCTATTTCAGAGATTTAGGAGTGTCGGGCAATAAATATAGCATACGTATTCGACCTCTCGCGCTCGGGAAAACAATTTTACAACATGGAATTCGTTGAATTTACTGTCCGCAAAACAATGCCGGAGACTAACACGAATTTCCAAGAAAACTTAGCAACACTCCCAACCCTGTAGAGATTTTTGTACTGTAGGATTGAATGCAAACCATATTATTCCCAGTTTCAAGTGAAGTCGAATACAAGATTTTAATGCGGATTTCCGCATTCTCGAATAGTGTGGATTTATCTGCAGCAGCGACTTGAATGCATTGCTGAATTTGTTGCACCATCTTCAACGCTGGATACACTCCCGAATCAGAGTCATTTCAATAAAAACGCGCCCGAAGTATATAGGTAAACCGTGATACCACCAGAGGAATCGGGAGTATCAAAATCGAACGTCGAAATTGATACGTTTTCAACACGGTAAGAAACCATTAAAATAAGACCCGAGGAGATAAGTGTCTGCGCGGTATCACGAATTTCCGGTGCGATCAGAATTCACGATATACGATTGCAATTCCGTCGAGGCACGCTACTACATGAAGCTATCGCATGACGAATCGCTGATAAACCAACCAAACCTCGGTATGGGAAACAGGATCTCTAACTTAGAGTACCATGTACGGCGTGAATGAAGCAGCGCATTACTTTATAGATTACGATCGTGCTACGGGCGCCAAGATCACCACCGAACGGTTATAAACAAATGGAATACACACAGTCACATACATGTAATTAGTTCAGTAAAGGTATGACCAAACGTTTTGCTCATGCTAAGTCATTGGTATGAGTGAAATACAATGATACGGTATTGATCCACCGTGGCAAACCATTTGAAGATGCCGAAAGATAAAGAACGAGGAAATAAGTTCCATCTCCACAATGTCTGGGCATTTGTGACCGTGTTTTAGCCCTAGGTGAACTGATGCGGAATCAGAATGCGCTTGTGATTCGCAAATAAATTACCCCCATTTAAAAAGTGTGTAATTCATGCATGTGCTCAATGATCTGTGATTCAATCGACAACCGACGAGATTTCACTGCTTGTTATTCATTTCATTAAGCAGTTTGCATTCCCAGATAGCGCGCAGACTAATTTGCCTTCAGTGACCTATCTGACCTCCGCGAAAAACTTTCGCTCGCTATTACTATTGTTGGGCAACAATGGAACTTTCGCCACGGCGGCGCGAATAATGACGACCCTAATATTGATTAAAACACAGCGCTGTGACCGTCTGTTACATTTCGAAGACATACGGTCTCTGATGTGATTACACGCCGATAAAATGGGATTGGCTACGGGAAATGGAACCTATTATTCATACTCGGGGCAGCCGGTAGAGCAGGGAAGGACTTATTCATCAAAGACCTGATACGATTCTGGCAATGAGAAAATCCTTTTTCAATGGCGTAATCATGGCCAGGCCATGGGTATCATGAACATTGAACAATCACGAATACTAGACTGTATCTCGCCATAAATTCGAGTTTAAATGCTCTCAAATTTGATGTGCGTTTCATACTTAATTCCAATAAGCCACCAAGAACATCCGTATTCACATCATTACAGTCCGTGCTACAATATGGCGGTAAGTTTTTTTTGTCTATGATCTAACAATCACCCGAATGTTGCATGGATCAAGGGAAATTTAGATTGAGAGAACACGCACGGAGTCCGCAAACAATAAACAGACCGCGGCCGGTCATTTACGATTACGAACAATGGAATTACTTCAAAGGTGCGATAAATGAATCTTTATTGTCGGCAATGAATTTAGGCCGGCAATTTTCAGAGCGCATCGCTAACGATGCGTGAATGGTCGCGGTGGTATACACAGTCACAATTAATATGATTCGATTCCCATAGTCGCATTAAACAGGGCACTTACCTGTCATGGTTGCTATCAGCATGACACATATCCATATCAATTTCCATAGCTTAAAATGAGCTGCCATTTTAAAGGCCAGTGCGGGTACACTCCTTATAAAATCTTCATACGCAGTCGCATCAACAGTCGATTAACACTTAACAGAACTATTTGTAAGAAATATGCTGACTAGTGAAACTTATCAATCAGTACGCAAATAGGAGAAAAACAATAAGAGTGGCGATCTATCTGATTTTCTTCGCTCTAGGTATAATGAGCCACTTTAAGAAACTTCTAGACAGTCTAGTCTTATCTGCATAACATAACAGCACATCGGTTGGCATCAGATCTTCGAGAATACTAATGTTCCTGAGCCGGAAATTATAATAGTACTGTTCTATCGCGCAGCTTTCGCGTTCGCGAGACTTTCGCCGAAAAGGAAAAAGGCGAAGAGAAAAAATCAAGATCTCACACTTTGTGTTTAGCTTGAATCGCCCGTGATAGAAGAACCCCCCGCGTTTACTCTACACAACGCATGGCATTCTCAATTGTATTGTTGATGTTGATTCTTTCACTTCAACACCTTCCCAATGTATCGTTTGTATTGAACTACGCCTTCGTAGCTATCTGAGCACTTGATAATCTCATCCTTGCCTTGTAAAGTAATGATATGGCAACACCGTCGTCATCCCCGCAGACGCCAGTTGGCTGTAAATCATGTGATCATAAAATAGAAGAGGTAGTACAAAGGGAAATGATACCTGTATCGAGGGACAGATAAATCATAATTACCAGCAAGTTGTATTTCGTAGATTAGAAGTCAGTATAGTGGTTCATCGTACTGAAGTCTCTAGTATATCATATTATTTTAGGCTCTCTAGCGCCACTAAGAGATTACAGTTCGAAAGGGGATAACAGCATGTGTTGACTGTTGAGTTGCCATCAGAGAACAGTCTTATAGCTTGGTTGATTGACGATATGATATTTCAGCATATATGGTCTTTTCACGCCACCCTTTTGGTAAATGATTTTGATATACACCGCCAGTACGAATGAGATGGCGATACGAGCCGACACCGACAAACAGGCTTCCAAGCTTCCAAATTTCGGAAGCGATTCTGACTTGGTCTGATTCACTTATAAACCATGGGCGTTGCAACCAGGACTGTGGAGTGGAGTCGGAATTCAGTTTTTCCCCTAATGGAGTCGGATTCGGAGTCTCAAAAAAATATAGCACGCCTTGGAGTCGGAATTTATTGCTAATTGCCATTCAATTGGTTAGAGGGAAAAAATTCAACCAAATCATGACCAACACAGAATTACAGATGCAGTCACAAATTGGTGCAATTTTTGGAATTGTACCATGATATTATGAAACAGTAAATACATCGTCTGGTTTTGTATGTGGCAACATCATTTGTAACATTGATGCAAACGTAGCCAAACACTGCTTCCCACTTGACAAAATCAAAAATATTTCTAGTAAGTAGCTCAGCCACTTGGGACGAACAAATGTTCAGGAACGAGGGCAATAGTTCTAGTCCATGAAAACTTGACTAAGTGCATGTAGACATATGATATCTGACTACTCCCTAAATTTGTTTCTGA
>ATSW01002137.1:0-10687 GCA_000444245.1 Botryllus schlosseri | reverse complement strand
CCGACTCAGCTGTCCTTTACGTTGGAAGAAAATGAATGGAAAGATCTGTTCTTCCCCAGTTCATTGTCATTGGTGGCACTGCATTCATAAACACGGCAGTATTTCGGCATTATATTTCAGTATATGTTATTAAATATTTTATTTCCTTTCCTAATTTTATTATGGATAAAGAAATAAACATTTGACTGTAATCTTGTCGTTTTTATACAGTCTACACGGCTATAGGAATACATCGTAGTGCCGACTATAGGTTTAGGTAAATGCAGCGTCCTCCGTTGCTGCGTCGTATCCATGGCCATTGTCTCTCGACCAATCAGCGTAAAGTTTGGTTTACGGCCGTATATGGCGCGATACAAGAAGAAGGGCGTGGTCACGTGATATACAGCGTGGTACAATGTGATATAATGGCGTGTTTTATATTATAGGGTGTATGAGCCGTAAGAGGGCGCAGGGCGTCCCACATTGTATACTTTGCAAAAAAAAGCTATCTTTCCTCGATAGCACCACCAACCTACTGAGGCACATAAAAAGTAAGCATCCTACCATAGATTTGAACAGAAGATCGTACGAAGAACGTGAAAATCTCAACGCTGGATGATCGTCACACTGCCGTGAACATCTCAAGTTGGGTTGAACAGATATTAGCCGAACTCGATGTGAAGCTATCAGCAGTTACTTGTACAGTGAGTGACAATGGCTCGAACATGAAGTCAGCAAAAGACATGTTACAAAAAAAGCATGGTTGGTGCAGTCTAGGTTGCTCAGCGCACTCAATACAACTTTGTATCACACATGCTTTGGCAATCTCCTCAATTCAACAGTGGCTTGCTGACGTTAGAAGACTTGTATCTCATTTCAAAAGATCAGAGGTAGCAACATCATTACTAAAACAGAAATGCGAGGAGATGAAAGTGGAGTTCAGAAAGCTTGTGATGGAAGTGACAACCAGGTGTAACAGCACCTACTACATGTTGCGGAGATTATTTGATATGCAGTGGCCAGTAATAGCTGTATTGAATGAGCAACAATCCCAAACTAGTAAATAAATGCTGAAACAATCGGACTGGATTATGATGAAGCAACTGACTGACATATTGAAACCTTTTGCTGAAGCCAATGAGATCTTGGGTGCTGAAATGCAAGTTTCAATATCACTCAGAAATCCGTCTATTACATCATTGAAGAAACATGTCTGGGATGCAGCATCAGAAGCTAGCGGACCGATGAAAGAGTTTTGCACGATTTCTTGAAATGCCTGTAGACGGTGACATTACTTGGAAAGCGACCGCACTTGATCCAAGATATAAAGTCAAAGGACTTGACTCCACACAATCTGTTAAACTTGGCGGTTTGCTTGAGTGTGAACTGCTGGAGGATGTAGTGGGCAAGGAAAAAAATGCTACTGTTATTACCAAAGCTACTCCCACAATTAACAGTGGTCCATAAGTCAAAGCTCTTCATTGAATAAGCTGCTTGACGCAGTTTATGATTCCAGTGAGTCAAGTGACAGCTCTAGCGACACTGATGTTAATTTAATTCATGATGAGCTTGAGAAATACTTCTGTGAAAAAAGGCTCACACAAGATCAGAATCCTCTGAACTGGTGGAAAGAGAATAAAGCCAAGTATCCAAACATTGTAAACCTAGCATTGAAATATCTGAGTGTGCCAGCTACTTCTACTCCATCAGAAAGAGCATTTTCAACAGCTGGGAATACAGCATCTGCATTAAGATCTAGCCTCACAGGGAGGCACGTGGAAGCTCTCGTCTTTCTGAAATGCAACGGTTTATACTAACTGACAAGTCCATTTTTATTTGCATGTGTATCCTACATTTTGAATGGCCTGTGTACAAGTAACTGTACAATATTTCGAGTGACCACATGTGGCAATGTCATTTTGACATCAGTTTGCCATAAATTTTCTTTTGTACTAATATAAAATGTGGAAATAGGACTGATTTCTGCTTGTTTTGAACATAGGACCGCTTTCTCAGTGATACTCGAATACTCGACTCGAAGGTTTATGCTCGATTCAGAATCGAATCAGCTTGGTACTCGATTTTGCCCAGCCCTACTCGTAGTTTGACCGACAGCCTTGTTTTGATGCTCATTACTTGACCCTACAACCTTGATGCTATCAAACTCATATAATCGTCCTATCGCATAACGAATTCAGTCAACGAATTTCGGCATATAGTATTTTTGGTATTTCATAAACTACGACGCTGTAATAACCATAATATCCCAGTGTTTTCAATAAACGGAGGTCTCGACGTCTCCGTCTATTGCAGACAAATGAGCCTGCACGCCATCCCACAACGCTTTGATATTGCCCGCCCCGAAACCACCTTCAGTCCGGTGCCGCTGAATCAACTCCAGAAAAAACGTCTGCTCCCTGAACAAATTCCTCGTGAACACTTGCAAGATATACCTGTGATGAAATAAAAAACAATTCCTACGTTAATCTACAACGTTAGGAGCTGGTAAACATTGTGATCTTCAGGTTTTACACTTTAACTCACATCTGGGTTGTGCAAGCTGCGGCCAGGGGCCAGATCCAGCCGCGAATAATTGGTTTTGAACGGCATGCAAGCGCAATGTGTTTCAAATTTAGCTTATATCCTGGTTACCCTGATACGTTTAAGCTAAGCTCGAATGGCCCTAAATAGGGGACAAAGACACTAGAAATACTATAATATACACATGAATATTGCTGAATATATTTATATTGAAATAAACTCGGATATTGCGGGCTCTCACTCACTCCCTGGTCAGGGTAAAAGAGAATTGAAAGTAACATTGTATATCAAGAATCGTATAAATATTTTTCACAAAATATATTCAATAACCTGAAAATTTGTTAGCGCTTGGGGGGATTTACCTTCAAATAATAATACTAATTGTTATCTCTTATCCGTATTAGTCGGATATCGAATTTTGTTGAACGAAGTCATCCTCGTTGCTGATTCTGAGTGAGATGGTGGGGCTCGCGAGTTGTAACTACTAAAAAGTGTATGTGCGATCCGTTGCGTTACTGCGGTATTCATATCTGGCCCGCCTATTACAAATGTTGCAAATGCTTCGCATGACACAGAGAACAAAAACTGCACTAATTTTTCAGTTCCAAAAGTTTTATATGGAAATAGAGGATTAGGTGAAATGATAAGACAAAAAGGAAGAGTACCTTCCAAAACTTAGCTGCAAAACAGCGATAGGCAAATCATACGCAACCATCGGTTACGGTATTTGTAACTAAATCACAATAAAAATGAGAACGTGGCGTTTAACATACCATGGCTCTTCCCTTGCCGGCAGCGAGAGCTCATGCCCTTCCGCTTGATTACTTTCAATGAGAATGCCCGACTTTACCAATTCTTCCAGGGATACACCGAATTCCGTTACGTGGCGTGAATTTTCAATCTGTTGAAAGTAATCGGGCGCTTAGCAGATGAGCTGAGCATGTACTCACGTCCTGTGTAGTGCATATCACGCGACATCGAGAATGAAAGTGCGACACTCGCGAGAGAACGTAACCATTTATAGGCATCGACATACGAAAACTGGCGAGCACTTACAAAGATTTTCCTCAGGCTATGCAAACCCAAATCGCACACGCAACACTAGGCCGATGCAAGGGGATATAGCTCAGTGGTAGAGCATTCGACTGCAGATCGAGAGGTCCCTGGTTCAAATCCGGGTGTCCCCTAAACTTTTCCGAATTATTATCATGATTCAGCCGGGTTATTGCTTGATTTAACAATTGCAACTTTTTGACCGCAGTAAATGCACGGTCAGTTAGAATATTACGCGGGTATATCAGTTTGAATCAGTCCTATACAGTTACGAACCCATGGATCAGACATGGGGTAATCGCGATTAGTAATCGTAATCGATTACGGTATCATACCAGGTTATTGATAGAAGAAACGTCGGATTTTCAAACGCCCCTGCTCCTTATTACGTCACAAGTATTAGCTATGGCATTGCGTAACGAATTATCCACACATAGTGAATATATATTCGATTCACATGTAGAAGATATAAGTAGTGTGATGGCAAGAACACCTGCCATGTCGTACACCAGGTCATCAATACACTCCAGACGCCAGTACCTTGCAGCAAGATAATTCTCACCACGCTGTCCAGTTTCAAATAGAACGTGGTATGTATTGATGTTTGGTAATGTTTAGCTAAACGCAGTTTGACCGTTGCTGCTTGGCGAACCGTAGGCCTGTGTGCGTACACTGGACAAAGGTTTGAAATCTTGTACTCGTAAAATGAAACATTATGATTTCCACATCGAAGCATTAAAAACAACGACTTCTGATATAAATCATAATCGAGCCGTTCTTTGCCGTTTGTAGCTTACAATATATGTAAGTGGATTGTAGGCAGGCGTTGTTGTTCAGTTTATCTTAGTCTCATACGTGACTCTACTCGAAACGTGCACCAATCGTTATTTCGCCATTCTTTACTACACATTTGGATCTGACGCCATAGCCACCCGCTTATTCACCATGTGAGCGTGACTTTTAGCTAGAATCAGGACCGTAAGAGCACTTCGTCCATAAACGTTGGTATTGGGCCCAGGATAGGATGATCATTGATCAATCAAACATCCGGCGGGCGGGTCAAGTCCAAAGAATAACTATTCGTGAGATGCACACACATATTTCCATTTCTTCACTTCCGTCTGTGGGTGCCCCAAGTGGCATTCCTATCGTGAGGCTCAGATTAGAACAGGACTAATCGTCGCGCCCATCCAGCGTGACATATTAGGCGAAACTGCATATGTCTTGGAGTTTTTTGGCGCGGTAAAGGCCGGCACTGAAATGCCTATCTCTATAAATTATGCTTACTTTTTTTCTCGAGGGGACAGAGGTATGCATTTCAAAATCAAGAGATCTAGCAACATTAAATTGCGAAGAAAAATTTGAAGTTAATTAAATCCATCGAAAATACTCTATAATTTATGAAATATTTTTATGTCCTCTTCTGATTTGCTCTCCACCCAATTGGGGGTCTGAGGTGCGGCAGTTGAGGCCCTGGCTAGAGTGCAAATCGTTTGGTGCGAGAAATCGTCAGCTATGAAGTTGAACTAAAAATACATTATGACGTAACAAGCATAATGACTTCTCAATTAAAACGAAAGTTGTTCTCTCATGAGGCATTCTCATCGCAATCGCTATATTGTCTTCTGATAAGTGTTCAAAGATAAGTTCTAAGAAGCAAAATAAATGTAATCGTCAGTAATCGTGATTACTTTTCCAATGTAATCGTAATCGACAACTCCTTGATTTTGCTGTAATCGTAATCGCGTGATTCAGAAGTAATAGTAATCGCAATCGATTACCTTCGTCAAGTAATCACCCCATGTCTGCCATGGATACGCCTGATAGTTTGAATTACAGTCGTGGGAGAAACTTAAAGCTCGAACAACCATAAAGTTTCTACCTTAGGCCAACAAAAGAATTAGAAATCATAAGATTCCTCATATGAGAGACACAAGGAATGCTTGGTATCGCATGATTTTGTTGACAACCCTCGTGCCGAGATTTCTCCAAGTCGCTTCGACACCTTCCTATCCTTTCATTGTATCGCATTATTGTGATGTATTGAACTGATAAAATTGCTAATAAACCAATGATGATGATGACGACCACCAGTACGCTGTCTCCAGGCGCGTAGCTAGGGGGGGTCGAAACCCCCTCTTTTAAAAACGCGAAACCCCCTCCTTTAACGCGAAACCCCGACCTTTTCAAATGACCGCTTTGACGTTAATACTGGGTTGCAATTCAATAAGTCGTATTATCCAGCATTGCGCGCGGCCAATTAACGAAAGGCGCGTTGCCAATTAGCGAGATTCGTCCGTGCGTATTGCACTGCACAATGAAACGCGACACGATCTCCCGCTGAGATGATTGCGAAATCAGGTCATTCATTGTCGCGCGTTCGGCAATCGTTGCTAGCCTGATTTACCGCGTCTCCAACAAGCCTAATTCCGCTGGCTCGAATAATCGCATCTGCAATAGGCCCTGTGCGCTCGATATCGTCGCTGGAATACACAATCACAACTGCATTGTCTTGGTGCGCACGATATCTTCGCTGGCCTACACAATCGCATCTGCAATAGGCCTAGTACATAAGATATCGCTAGCCTAACTACCGCGTCTTGGGCCTACCATGCTTTGGCTCCTATTTCTCGATGGCTTGGATAAAATGCTATTAAGTATATGACCCCTCCCAAGCACGACCGTGCCCGAACAATACGTAAATAGATCTCTTTATTAATTCTGTCGTTTAAATTGGAAATACTTTCCCATTTCACGAGCGCCCAGGGGAGATTGCCGAAAACCATATTTTCACTGAGTAACCTTTTTCAGGATATTGCCTTTGTCAAAGTCACCAAGATTGAGTTGTTCTGTAATGCCTTGGGTCAAGTTTGCAGACCTAGGGGGTTTGGGGTGTGTTATTTGACTTGTTTTAGGGGGAGGGGGTTATCACTATGCTGTTTGGCTTTTGCGGGAAATTATTCGCGCATTGCGCAATTTTCTTGCTATGTGCCGGAAAAAATGTAATTTTAGGCCGTTTCGCCAAACCGTGCGATAACTGGCAATAAAGTAACAAATTTGACAACTCTGCAGGAAGTAGGTTATACAACGGAACCTGTCGAGTATCTCATACTCTAATATTGCAAGAAAAATTATAAATACAACTTTGTACTGCAACTTTTGTTAAAATTAAATGCAGCTTTCCCGCGAACAAAAACTTGCCTAGTTATTACTGGTTAAATAATTGCAACTCGTATGTCGCAGCGAATGCGCGGCTATTTAGCGTATTACGCGGCTTAATCTGATTATATCAGCCATTCACGGTTTAGATTCAAACCCAGCCATTCGCAGGATAGCTTGAATTACAGTCATGGGACAAAATATAAACTCGAACAAACATTGATGTTTCTACCATAGGCCTACAAAAATTCGAAATCTTAAGATTCCGCATGAGTATAGATTACTAACCTACGGATAGATGCGCAACACGTGACTCGTGGTTGAATGCGCGGAGACGAGTCCTGTTGAGCCGGCTAAAAACAGAATATTTGATAGTCCTATAGCTGGCGATCTAAGCGTCCAAATTTGATGTCTGCTCTTAAACGAAAGTTAGTGTCGCATTGATTCCGAAAATACAAATTAAAATCTCGTCAGGGCAATGTAACCACTTTAAAATAGTCGTCAAAGGACGATTGTTCTGGACAATGAGAGCGCCGCAGCACAATGACCATAACAATGGCCAATTGCGTCGAGCGATTGTTCAGAACAATGATAATTTTCAGGCTTTGACGACTATTTTGGAAGTGGTTCCATTGTGCTGGCAATATTTTATTTTTGGAATCATTGCGACACTAGCATTCGATTAAGACCAGACATTTTAAATTTAAACGCTAAGATCGCCAGCTATATGACTACCAATTATGCTGCTTTTAGCCGAGCTGCGCATCTATCCGTAGGTTCGCTAGGTTAGTAATCCATTGCCACGAGGAATGCTCGGTCTGACACGAAATTGTTAGTAAATCTCGTACCGATGACGCTGAGTATATTGTCAGCATCACGGAAACAATCACCACATACGGAACGATTCGAACTGATTAAAATAGTGGTGGGGATATAGCTCAGTGGTAGAGCATTCATTCGACTGCATATCGAGAGGTCCCTGGTTCAAGTCCGGGTGTCCCCTCATATTTTTACGAATTAAACACACAATTCAGAGTGGGTCATGTAAATGCGGAATGTAACATTTTCAATCGCAATAAATGGGGCATCTGATAGCAAATTACGTATAGCTAACGTTTCCAACACATTCGTTCACTAATCGTTTGAATTGCAGTAATAGGCGAAAGTGAAATCTCGAACACAAGACAAGCGTAAACCATCTGTCAACAAGTTTTCACTCGCAATATTTGGAGTTTCTATTAGCCGATTACGTATAGCTACAGTTGCGAACACATTTATTCACCAATAGTTTGAATTGCAGACATCGGCAAAATCTCAAACACAAGTCAAGCGTCCACCATCGGCCAACAAAAGTTCGAATTCCTCGGTCCGGCATTGACCATCGGAGCTCGCCTTATTGACCGTGGGGAATATGGCTCAGTGATATAGCATTCTACTACAGATCGAGGGGCTCCTGGTTCAAATCCGGGTGTCCCCTAAATTTTACGATTTTCACAGTTTCTATAGTTTCTCGATCATAAAATGTACGGTCTTCCCGGTGACAGAGATCGTCTTTATGATCGGTACACCTGGCTAATTGCATTCGCGTCGGGCTGTTGTTTTCGGGGCTTCGAAACCCTGTTCGTATTGGACTTGCCAACATTTACTTCGTATGGTTTTTTTGCTTTCAAGGTTGTTTATTCTGATTCCACATGAAATGAAAATCCATGAATAGCACACTGGTCGCGACTTAAATCACCTCGTAAATACATAAAGTATATCAGTCTATCAGTTTCTATATGTGTAATACACATTGTGTACGTGCTTACTTTGTTGCGGTCACGTGACAATGATAAATACTCCATGAAATACCAATTTGATACATTGCTTTAACAACGTTCTCTTCTGGTAAGACTGGGTATTATTGCGTCACACGATTCTAAGGTCTGGTACCACGTATATCTATTTACACACTTCTATAACAATAGAAACTACATCACTACTTCGAGACGCCGTAGCTATTGCCGTTGAAGGGGATATAGTTCAGTGGTAGAACGTTCGACTGCAGATCGAGAAGTCCCTGGTTCAAATCCGGGTGTCCCCTGCCTTTTCTTAACCTATCGGCGATTGGACTTGCGGTGGTTATACGTAAACCACAGGATAACAATCAACCATTTTCACATACGAATCAATTGTTGTATGCGTATAAGCCCAGCCCGCTGTTTTATATCGTGATTAGCGATATATCAGCGCTATTTTCCAATACTCCTTTTTAGGCCATCAAGGAATTATTTTTCCACTATTCAGCGATAACCCAACAGATGTTTTATATAACAATCAATGCGCTGTAAATTAACAGATTCTGCAACTACTATCGAGTATTCTACTAGATTAGTCCGTTCCAGTTGCGAACACATGCATTCGACGTGCAGTTTAAATTACGGTTATGACTATGAGGAAGGGTGAAAGTTCAAACAATAGAACAGCGAATATATCAAATTCGAGTTTTAAGTCATTTCTCGTGAAGGCGGTAAGGTCAAGAGCATCCTGAATATGGAGTCGGGCTTGACTAAATTGAAATCCAAGTGCCAATGACGCTGTGAAGTCCTTCACAGCACGAAAATGAAAGAATCGCCAGAACCTGATTGAATAGAGCGCAAGAGGGTGGCCGTGGGGATATAGCTCAGTGGTAGAGCATTGGACTGCTGATCGAGAGGTCCCTGGTTCAAATCCGGGTGTCCCCTTTAATTTTTCGATTACCTTAATTATATCTCGACTTGCATCCCTCGTTAAATACGCGACTATCCACAAGACGATAGCCATTTTCATATTCGTATTGAGATAGCAATAAGAGCGACTGTGTCGCCAGAACCTGTGGAATATTTACCTAGCATTAGGACGCCATTTCGGTTATTCATAGCAAGATGAACTTAACGTTTCCTGTATACTACATGACACTAGTTACTGTTTTTTTTTTTATATCAAATGGTATACTGTGTGTTATTATTATAGGTTGTTACTTGTTTCTTGTGGATCGCATTGTGCGTTGTGTATCGTGAGCAGATGAAAATATAAAATCTTACGATTATAACTTCATAACGACAACATACTTTACACATTTCGAAGCCGATTTTAGTTCATTCCGGTAGTTCGCTAATGATGAGAGTATCACCTTGATAATATCAAATGACTGAAATTCGAAGTTCAGTATCATGAATAGCTCATTTAATTTTCCATCAGAATCGAAATCAAACGTTCAACCGTAGATCGACAAGTACGTGGTTTAGATCCGGATATCCCCTTGAAGTTTTCGATCTTAACTTTTCCAAAATTCATCTTCAAATCCGAATATTCTATTGTTAACATTTACGGTATTACGCAGGTTACCAGTTTATGTTTGTGTTTACTTTCTTACTAGCTCGTCACAACGACAGAATATTGCTCAATTTTTGAATTCGATTCATTACAGTACTGGTGTTCGCTTGTGGCAAGAATTGGCGTTATTGCGTTACGTTTTTCAAAGTTTGGACTTACTCTCCTATCGCTACAGAAAGTATATTTTCACTGCTTCTAGGTATCGGGGATATAGTTCAATGGTAGAACGCTCGATTGCAGTTCGAAAAGTCCATGGTTCAAATCCAGGTGTCCCCTACCTTCTTTTTATTCAAATCTACCGACAATCAGACTGAATAAAGAAGCGTCAACCCCTAGCAAGATGAATCAACCAAAAATACTTTCCAGATTTCGAATTCGTTTCACTTCATTATCACGCTCGCTGGTGATGAGAGTGTCATTTCGATTATATCAGATGGCGTGATTCTGATGCTCGGTATCTCGCCCAGAATGGAAACTAAAGTTCAAAGTTTCAAGACGCTTTCACTGGAGCCTGGGATATAGTTCTGCAGTGAATGTTCAACAACAGATCGGCCAGTACATGTCTCAATTTGGGCGACATAACTCTTATAAAAACTTCTGA
>ATSW01002135.1:0-18446 GCA_000444245.1 Botryllus schlosseri | reverse complement strand
CCATTTGCATCACGCTTTATGACCTGAGCATGAGCATCAACTTGCATTGTATGTGCTGCTACCCAGGTTATTTTTCCAGCAATGTAACTCCACAATCATCCAATGCAAAATCTCTCTTGAATATGCACATTGCTCATATATATTGCATATGCGGCAGTACGGAAAATACTTGACGGATTGAATAAATAACTTGATTTCAATTGTAGTTGACTGGCAAAACTGTGACATAACAAATTCCCATTCTGTAAATGTCTAATGCATAAATTTTTTACAGGATCGTTAACATTTTTTTTATAAATTATAGTCCATTCTAACTTTCAAGAAAAGATTGTTCGTGTATTGAAACAGCCGCAAAGCAACCCAAAGCCGCGAGGAAATTGAAAAGGATTCAGGGATCTTAATAAAAGTGCAAATCATTATCTTGTGGGATTTCGGCACGCCAGGCTGTCCATGAGAAGCAACCATGTCATGTTCCACTTTGCTTCAGACATTGAGATATTTCCAAAGATTGTAGTCAAAATGAATAATACTTTGACGAATGGTGCCGGATTGGATTGATACTCATTGGATCGATTGATGCAGAGAAAAATAGTCTTGCTGAAAGAAAATACATATTATTCGAGTACGAGAGGTGATGAGATGGACACTACAATGCAACCTGTGGATAATTTCGTGTGCCTTGTGAATATGACAACCAAGTTCAGCTACAGCTGCCATTTAAAGCCATATTGCATTCCAGATAATATTGCTTCACTTGTACTAGCTGGAAAAAGATATGCCGCTACTGCAAAACTGGAGATATTCTTATGCCGCAGAAACAGCAACGAAATTCGTGAGCAGGGAAGCTTATCAAAGAGACAAGAAAACAACAACAATGATAAATTTGATACGGACATTTTTGCCAACCATCGAGCAGACTACCTCATTATCACCAAGAGATTGAGTCTTGATCCGTTATTGGAATCATTTTTATCCTGATCAGGATTTCTGGCCGCACCTGCGATATGGTAATTTTCAAAGAATAATTGATTTCTAAAGAGGCTTGAAACATACTTTGATAAATCTATCTATCGCAAATTATTCTGCTTTATTGTAGTGTACGAAGATATACCAATATGTGAATGACTGATGGATCTGTCAATGCGTCGGAACTGATATTCTAGTCATCACATCTCAAGTATTGCGGCCAGACTAATCAAATTTTGGTTGGCCTTGCAAGCTTAAAATCTGTGCAATCCATTATATTAGAAATTTCGGAAATTACCTCGCGGGCCACTCAAAACCTTCGGGCCACGGGTTGGCCGGCCCTGGCTTAAACATAGGTATATCTGATATTGTAATTTGCATAAACAAGAAAATCCCTTTTTGCTACATATTCACTTGACTTAAATGCTTTCCGTTGACTAGGATTTTGGTTCTTGTTATTCTGAATTTAGATGACAACAAGTCTGACATGATAACAAAAGTTGTTTATGCAGTTTTTAAGTGTTATAGTAAATGAAATATCCATACCCTGTATAAAATTTTCAATGATATTATGGTGTTGGTATCCTCATTGAAATTTAGACACGACTAGTATCAGAGCATTTAGGAGTCCATGAAGAGGTAGGTATTTAAGCTGTTCAAAATCCTGCTTCTGTAATACCCATGCGATGACACATTGTTATGATGCTCGGATTCGATCAACTTCTTCCATGATCACCTCGACCGTTGAGGGCATAGATGGTGATGTGGAGATGGAGATTTGTTGAGTGAAGGGGATTGTTGGATAGTCTCTATCCCGTCCCATTCTTCGAAGTCACCATCTTGCAAGTCAACTATGACTGTAAGAGTTGACAAACTGGACTGGACATGGACAACATCACAATTTAATGACTATACAAAGTATATGCTGTGAACAATCATTTATAGATCATTGGCTGTGCACAAGTCTATCAAACCTGACATGGACAGTGGCAGGAACTTTCTACCTATTGTGGGTCGCTCTTGCGCACACATACACTTATAAGATATACCATCATATCATGGTAAATTGTACCGTAGTTTGAAAAAGTAGGTTAAGACCAGGTTTTGCAGACGTTTCTTAGTCAATTGGATATTGAAATCTACTTGTTGAAGCAGAAAATGAACGGTCTGAAAAGTACTCGAGTAGTATGAAGAAATGAGTTAGACTTTACTTTGTATACATCTGTTAGTCAATTGTATACTGTATCTACAAGCTGCTGACGATTACTCCTGATATGTATCAAACAAAAATATGTTTATTTTTATTCAATTGTATATATGAGCATTCGGATCACAAGATGAATCTCCGTAACAAAGGAATAATGACTATTATTACTTCAAAAACGTGATGCTTTTTGCGATATCCTCAAGTAGGTTTTGCCTACTTTCACAACTTCAGAAGGCCTGACTTCAGAGTCAGTTTTAGAACCTGCCTGAATTGACTTGAAAAAATTAGAAATGACTTCGTGACTTGATTAAAAATTTGCAATGACTTGAAGATAGTGACCTGATCCCAACTCTAGCTCGTACTATGAAGTATCCACCTTTATTTGATACTGCGAGACCACCTCCGATCATAGTGTTCATCACGTAGGCACACTGGTACATCAGTTTCGTCTGAATATTAAGCCATGCTACTGGTATTGGCCAAAACCTGTACAGTATGCACACATTTCACGTGCAAAATAGGTCTCGTTAAAAAACTTTTCACTACATTAACGCCAGTTCCAGAAGAAAGATTGCTGGCGAACCGTTTGTTTACATCGATTTCATTCCTGTAGTGAAGCATGACTCGCGACGCGCTCAAACGCAGAGCTCACTGGAGTTTCCAATCATTGTATATATATCATTGCTCCCATCGATCTCGGGCAGATAGCGCTTTCAGATTTCGAGGTCTTGCACTCCAACGCAATCTTCCCCTCCTCCTGCATCTCCTGTTCGGGCATTTCTGGAATGAATCAGGCGAGCGAATCAGTCCTTTGGCAACCAAGAAATCCCGCAAACGGGTTTCATCGCGTAAAAGATTGTACAATTTCGCCTCCATCGTAACTTCGAAGTCAAAGAAGAACTCCACGTGTATTTTTGCGTTTATATAGATAATGAGGATAATATAGTTCAATGTTACGTCACTGACTACTATTGGTGCAGCCATCCTTAAACACTTATGCTGGTAATAGTACTTGTACTAGTACTGGTAGCCAGAACATAAGGTATGGTATGGAAAGGAATGGGAATTTTCCATACCATAGCAACATTCTTCCATACCATATTTGATACTGTGCTATTGTGACTATTATACAACTGTAACTGTAGTAAGAGCAATATGGGCGAATATCACGACGTGATCAATAGAAATTCGATTTGTACCAAATGGCCAATGGTTTGACGTTCGATATTGGTGCACTCGTTACCAGTCCATCCGGTGTCGATCAGGTTTATCGGAATATAATATTTTCCCGTTGAAACGAGTCGAATAATCGAATGAAACACTGTGCCATGCACATTGCGCCATGCCCATAACGAATTAAACTATGCGGTATGCACAATGCGCATTGCACATTTACAAGTCACAGTGCGCGATAATCCTGGAATACTAGAGTATCAAGCAGACATCAAGAATGAATTTCCGAAGCAGATGATTACAAATTGGAAATCGCGTATCAAATCAGTAATTTGTCTCCAACATAAAATACCATGTGGTCCTGACTTCTGACATCGCATTGACTAGCTCGCACCGCGACAATTGTTTGCAGAGTGTAACGTCGTTTTTGAGCTACTCTTCTGCCATCCCCTATTTACGCTCGAAAATCCTTACTGGATTGAATGACGATCATGCGCAGCAATGAATTCCAATTAGCATGCATAATTGCATACTCAATAACACTGTCCAATTTCGCGGCCCGATTAAAGGACTAACACGAAAGAGCGAGAATTTGCTCATCCGATTCATAGCAACGATGAGATGGAATTTCTCGGTTCGTGCTCGTCATATCGACATGTACAACGAAATCACGTTTTTATCCTGTCCCATTTCGCGTAATACATAGTGATCATTATTTTCGAATCGTACAATTGGCGAACAAGGTAGTGCTGATGATGAAATTGCGGGTATGCCGAATACCCTCAATATTCACAGGCATATTTCGCATACCGCGACTGATCTGCTGTTAAATCCCCAGGAACATGTTTAGTCGGAAAAGGTAGCAACAAAGAGAAAAATATTTTTAATTCCCGAAGGTCTGCTGTTGAATGATGTGAAATCAGCAGATATGGTTGTTGCATATATAATAGCATGGCTCCGGCTCCAAAGCCCTGTTTATAACTGGCATAACATTATATGTGGTTGCATAAAATTCCGAGAATAAAACGTACACACTGTCGACTGACCTCAGAGTTATTCACAGAATTGAAAATCCCAATACTAAACCAGTATATGCAGGTTACATGGAAAACATAATGGTTACATGAAAATATATTTAAAATATCTGGGGTGGCACTGCATTCATAGCCATCACAACAATATACTGACGTGTATCGTTGTTAAAGTCACTGTTTTAGTAATTTATATAACTTCAACCGACCAATCATCGTCATTTTGTCAATTCCATCGCCTGCGAATAAAGGTGTTGATGGATTAGAACAGTGGTTCCCAACCTTTTTCGACTCATCGCCCCCTTTTCAAGCTCCACTCCGATCATCGCCCCCCAAATTTTGGGAACCGAAAAATGGGCATACAAACTGTAATCACTGGCCATTCGACGAAAAAAGGTCATTTCTCCCCCCAAAACGTTGGTCTTAGGCCCCCATATGGTGATAAACCAAACTTCTGGGGGGCTTCGTCCCTCAGACCCTTTCCCCCGATACCACTTTACCGCTACTTCTAAGCAAAAATTGTTGGACTCTTTAGTTAGTCGGCTAGCGTGAAGCGCGAAAAATGTCTGTCATTCATGATTGAATCGGTCAATATGATCGGGAAATGCATAGACATTGCTCTCAATTTTTTATCCTCTGCTCATTTATTCAGATTTACCGGTAGAGTTGAATGAGGCGTCTTGGAAAATGTAGAGCCCCAAAATAATAATTAAATATATTCGGGCAGGCCCTTGGGTATAATGACTTCGTTACGTGATGGCATTTCGTGGCATGTTTGCTATGTCAAAAAATATTCAAATCGCCCATACGCACTAAACTAAAACACGCACATGATTTCAAATTACTATTTTTGCACTGGCAATTAATTTTTCTCTGTGGGATGGCATTATCTTGTGGGGTTCAGATTGCCAGGACAGGAACATTTGGCGCCAGCCATTTATGCGCCTATGGACAATTAAACACATACGTATATCGTATATATATCGAAGTCGGTCAGCATAAAGGCAGTCCTTTTCCGCCAAAGTTTTCTCGTTTTGGCACACTTCTCGGAGTCGCATGTGTTATGTTCTTGATCTTGTTTGAACGATAACTCAATACGACGAGGTTGCAATATGAAATCAGTATATTTACAGCGGAATAACGTTAAGACAGGCGACACCATCAAGAGTTCAGTTAAACGGAAGACCCGTAGACAACAGAACACAGGGTATAAATACAAAGCACGACACACGAGGAAGTAATGATTGGCGGTAATTACTAATCCTAGACATTAAAGAAACAAACGATACCAACGTAAAATGCACGAACATAACAGCATGTTATATGGCCTGAATTTTCATGTCTTGCTGCGTCATGGTGTGGTAATGGCTGACGCCGTGATGCTCATCTTTATAACTCATGCGTAAAATTTCTTGGGGAAGGTTATCCGATAAGCGAACATTTTTACAGCATTAAAACTTTTTGAAAAAGTTGCATATATTTCCAAAATAATACTCTCTAATTCAGGTTAATTCGTGCAAAAATTTTGGGCCCCCTTCGAGCTCGGGCCTCCCATTCCAATCGGGGTTTGGGGCGCGACAGTTACGATCCTAGACTCCAATATAGCCGTTTTAACGCGTCATCGCCCCCTATCGCCCCCTTCGTCCGTTTTCGCCCCCTATCGCCCCCTCCGCTATTTGCGCCCCCCTGGGCCGCCAAATCGCCCACGTTGGGAACCACTGGATTAGAATCTTATGATCCATAGAATGTATGATTGAGTATTCCAGTGGACAACACCGGCACGGTTTCATGATAACATTTTGGAATAATGTGACTGGTCGGGCCCTCGACCAGGTTGAAGGTCCGAATTAGGCCCGCCCATTTATACTATATTGACGTCACCAGGAGTGGCACTCCACCTGACTCGCAGTCGAATATTCGATCCAGAATCGAATTACTAAGGTATAGTCGATTTTGACCGGCCCTAATTATTATCAAATATTCATCCTCTCCCAGTCTATGTGATCTGAGCGGTAGAGCCGATCAGTGACGAGCATCGGACGGACTCGGATCGCATTCGGACCGTATATTGGTCAGTTATGTGGCAGTCGGATAGGATTCGGATATCATCGTGTTTCCATCGGATATTGTCGGATGGTTGAAACTTTTCATACTTCATACTTTTCATATTTCCGGATAGTTGTAAAAAAAAAACAGAAGGTACTTTTGATTACATGCCCACGAAAAGAAGTCATCAATTCGATAACCAAACACAGACAGATGATACCTTGTGGTAGGCCTGAAAGCACTCTGATATGTTTGTCAATGGCCCAAGCAAATATTATTAAACTATTTGCTCTAGATTTATGTATAGTGACATTTTGTGCGTCTCGAGTATAAGCATTGTGTCCCAAGTTTGAACTGATTGACCAAGCATCAGCAAGTCGCTAGTTAACAAGCTTTCACGTCTTACAGCAATTGTTGGCAAATGCGGATTATCTGCATCCAACGTTGACCTCTCATAATTGTAAAATTCCTCGGTAAGAATTAGCTTCTATTACTTGTTGTTGGGTATTGGGTAATATGGTTCAATTCTAGGTTGTTTTATGTTCATTGCCTACAAATTTATATCCTTTTTCATTCGCTTCGGGGTACAACTTTCATCCGTACACTGCTTCAAATCAGTAGCACCGTCTTTTTGTGTTAACCTTCCGATAATCAAAAGTCAAAATTTTACTTTTACTCGTTATATTGATAGTATTAGTGATCTTGTAGTGCAGGACTGTAGCTCATCTCGGAAGTTGTAGAATTGATAGCCTACTCTCTGCTACAACGTTTTTCGATACGAACTTTTTGGATTCTTGGACGAGATTTTCGGATATAGTCGGATAGTTGGATGAGTTTCGCAGACACTCAACCTGTCGGACAGATTCGAACAGGGTTGGGATCAAGTCACTGTCTTCGAGTCACGAGTCATTGCACATTTTGACTCGAGTCAAGTCAAGTCAATCGATTTTTGGAGGTCACACGAGTCAAGTCAAGTCAAGTCAAGTCAAGTAAAGACTCGAGTAAACTTTTTGTATGACTTGACTTGACTCCAGTCACTATTCAAAAATGACTTGAGTAGACTTGACTCGGCGCTTCAGAAATGTGGATTGACTCGTGCCTCAGAGAAAAACTTGCGAGTCAATCTCAAGTCATTAAATAAGCGGTGTCGATTAAGCCACTATATCTTGCATATGTTCGGATTGTTCGCGATACGCCATCGTCACTTGTGAGAGCAACCGCATGCAGTCATTAACTGATTGTATGTTTAACCGATCCTCTAATGTTGCATCACAAATATATTGACTGCATATGAAATGATCACAGCTTACGTTGTCGTAGTAGTAGTAGTAGTGGATTATTCTAATAGCACCGTATCTCTGCTTCTTAAGCGATTATGTGCTTACATTGCGCAGCGCTCACCGTTACCAATCCTCCTGTATGATTTAAATTTTAAATCGCGCGAATACAGTTTATGAGTTTATATTCTCACGGATGCGTAGATGGGTATTGTGTGTTGTGCCATATCAGTTTGTTTCAACTTCTCGGGGTTTCGTTTTCGATTCTCTATTTTGATAATATTTGATAATAACAGAATGTAGCAAGTAGTTATACAGTTACTGAGATGGATTCTCAGCAGTTCTACCAGTGATATCCCTGAGTTCTACGTGTGCCTGAGCTATACAACGCATTTGGCATGTAGCCTATATTTAACTTTTTATTGATTATTTGAATCAAGATAAATGGCCAATTAATGAGTCTTTCGCACAGCTATCAAAATGCAATGACTTTGAATGATCACTCCTACTACGAATATTCAATTTGACTTGAATTGTGACTTGACTCGACTCGAGTAACCTGAGAAAATCGATTCACTTGACTTGATTCGAGTCAAAATGTGCTATGATGTTGCTGTATTTGGATTTGAAAGAGTCTTCAGTGTGTAAAAATAACAATTAAATTGAATTTATAAACTTTAGAACACTTTGTCTCGCCCATACAGCAAAAAAATTGAGATTTTAGGTAAAATATCCCCATGGCTTATCTCCAAAAGCAGAGCCAATTTGAGGAAAAAAAGTTTGGCCATATTCGAAATCAGTGCTCTTCAGAACCCCCAAAACCACTTTCACTTTGTCAGCCTATATATATGTGTAGACATGTGTTATATGTCACCGGCTCGATATTCATAGCCTCAAAGTCGTATTGAAAGAGCGAGGAATTATACGAATTTTTATTCACGAGATTGTCATGTTAATAAGTTTGCAATTCTACATATATCGCGGTACAGAATATCGAATGAATACAGGTATATGGACAGTTTTTTTTTCGTTATCAGAATGGGTGCCAGGCAGGTATAGGTAACTTCCACGATGACGGTAACGCATCGTGATGCGACATCAAAATATCTGCCTTCTATATTTGTGAACGTTAGGCCCAAATCGGAATGTTGCTCCCTGATGCGATCCCAATAATTACCAAAATATAACGCTGCTGTAGAGCTGAATGCTGGTCGTGTGGCGATTCGGCCTGAATCAAGGCAAAATAAATTCAAAACTTGACTGGCACAACTTCCATCTCTGTTGTGAAGAAGGCCCCATTGAGCACGTTTTTCGACTAACTTTAATTCGAATTCAATTGTACATTGATATATATCGTCACAATGACCGCATGCGGACAAACTTCTCTCACGTTTGCGATAATTTCAGAAGATTTTCAGGGCATATGCCCAGGGAGAGCCGCACTTAATAGACCCCTATTTCGGAGGAGGGCATATAAGGTTGCATTTAAAACAAATGGTGATTTAAACAGTGTTTTAAAAAATGCCATTTTATAATAAACAACTTTTTTTCTGAGAAGTTGTATAATTATGCCATAACTGTGAAACTACCTCGACAAAACATGTCGGATGAGCCCACAGACGGTTTGCATCCGATATAGTAAATGCATAGAATGGGGAATGGCTGGAGCCCTACAAATCGTCGTAGTGTAAACACACAACTATATAGTACGTATATATAAATCATCTGCATGGAATAGATGTTCCGATGATGATGACCGTCGACCGTAAAATTGCTGCATAACGATGTAGTCCACATTAAAGATACTTTTTGTCAATGTCAATCCACAATGACGTTACACTTAAATATTCGTGACGTCAGAGCTGAACACGCATAAAAACAATGAAAAACGTGTTTGAACAAAGTACCATGTTTAAAACATGTTTGTTTTAAATTGATTTTTTGTTTTGCATGCAACCCAAAGGCCATTGTGTAAACAAGCTGTACAAGTACATTGCCGCCATTGTACAACACATAAATTTGAGTCCGAATAAGAGCGACCGTATTCTATTACATAATGGGATGGGTCTGTAGAATTGCAGGGTTATCTTATTGTGTGGGATAGCGCTTCAATAAAATGTAGGCCTATACTTCTCATGTTTTCTATCATAGACGCATATGCAGAGGGAAACCAGTTATAAATTCATATCGAAGACACTGTTTGAAATCTATGAAGAGAATGGACGTATACATACGCACATTCCATAGGATCAGCAGAATGCAATCCTATGTATATTTGATAACGAGAAATTGATATTCTTTATGTATGAAAACATTGAGTGATCAGTGAACTACAATTGTCGCATCCTCGAATTGATTCGAATAGATTCGTTGTTCAAAGGCGAGATTGAAACCACGCTATTATTTATTTGTTAGCACGCCAAGTCTTTTATCTGTGAATAGCTCCCGACGAAGACCATAATTGTTTCATTAATATCGGCGGGTAAACTATGGCTGATGGGGTTACTATGCAGATGGTTTCAATTCCGAAATTAGGCGACTTTTATAATGAAAGATGAAAATCATTCTTTAATTGTACTCCTATTCGCTATAAAAAAACTTGAACTAAAATACTTCTAAATTAGCAATGATATGACACCAAAGCCATTCGAGTAATTAATGTACTTGTGTAGGTTACTTGGCCAAACAGTATTTACTGACTTTTAATGATCTTGAATTGTGATTGTCGGACTCGAACCCTGTAGCCATAATATTTCCGGCGTTTGAAAAGTATGCTTCCAATATGCATCTACTTACAATAAGTAACTTGCAAGTTTACTCTTTTGAATTAAACAATCGAAGATCACAACGGGCCATACATCCATATGAAATTTAACAATGAACATACCATGCCATACAACACTCTTCGTGGCTGCATTTACTCTAAACGGAATTGTTATTTTGCAAAAATAGAGGGAATGTCACTCCATGAATTCTCGGAACTCGGAAGTGTCAATTGATGTGAAGCTATCAAAATACAAATGACCCATGCCAATGATCATATCGTCAATGGCCATATGGTCACGTCAATGGCCGGATGCTGCCCAGTGACCGTATGTTTGACACTCCTGCTATAGACTATTGTTAGACACCGCTTCCGTTGATCGCATGGCGATAAGGAACCGAGACAAACCTCCAATTTTAGCTAGGGATTCGGGATATGACTTGGGATGGTACGAAGGCGATGTTCGTCACATTCAGGTTCCCTGTGCGAACCTCAGAATTTTGGCGGTAAGCGTTCGCAAACAAACCCTGATATTTTCTAACTGCAAACCTTTTCTAGAAATTGCCATTAAGTTATCCGAAATCCCAACATCTTTGGTAGCAATTATTTCCATACCAAATTCGCAACGGTCGCGACATGGCGCTTGCAAAATAGAAGGAAAATCAGCGGTAAACTAATATGAACCTTGTAAATTCAATATTACACTATACGTGGGGGCAATGACGAGTAGCGGGGTGCATGGATGTTGGCACTGGTACTGCCCCCTAAACACACACGTAAGGTAGGCTATCTGATAAATAAATTCAAAGATATGAATAACACAAATCGGCAAGAAAAGGCGGATCGACGAGCACATTTTCTCTCCCCCCGGTTAGAAGTTTCAATTTTACATTCTTCAATTCATATATCATTTAATTTCTTTATGTAAATATTCTGTTATTTTAATCGATTTAATACTGATCGTCCAACGAGAAGGATGAAGGGAAAACCAAATCAAAATTATCTTTCATCTCCTAATTTCAGTTCTGTATATTATATTGTCCATTACTCGTCCAATTTCATTTTTTACAAGATTGAAATGGACACTGTATCAGCAAAACTAAACATTTCACTCACTGAAACCAAGCCTAAATGATTGAAGAGATCATTCAGACTCTAGAAAATCAGGGTTAGATTCAAGATTGTGGATGCAGCTTTCCTTATAACAAGTCGTCCGATATGGAATCATAATGTAAGATGCCAGCCTCGTATAAAGGACCATTGCGGTCGAAAAACATCATAAATGCCAATAACTACAACAACAAACCACAATTTTGACTAGGTATGAATGGAAAATAGGCTACATAACACCTACAATGACAGCTCCAAGAAACAATGGCCAGGTGAGGCACAGATGAATCTGCCTAACTCCATATCGCTAACGATTGGACATTCCAAGCAGCAAAGTGGAACGCGCTATTGATTTCGGAAACCGACAGTGTTATATGAATTGTGGAGTTGCGACGGTAAATTCGTAATGCGGAACCAATACATTACCCGATGCTTTCAACACACGATTAACATTGTATAGACGTTTAGTGCATGCTCATTTGAATGTAAACTAGCAGCAACTATAGCAGTATAATTGACTGTCCTGTAGTTGGCGACATGAGCTGATGAGCACTAGTGCATCAGCCATGCTTGCTACTGCCGCGGGTGTCCAATATTATCGTTGTAACTAGGGATGGTTTGAACGCGAACCTTTTTGAAAGGTTCTGTATAAACGCGAACGTGAACCTATGTCGTCACGCGACGTCATATTGCCAATTCCAACTCTATATTTCAGTGAAGTGATAACCTATATTAAATGTACACGATATCTAGCGACGACTTGGACCACATATTACCACAATGCTGAAGTACATATTGACGTTTTAAACGTCGCTAAATGTATCAACTGGGCAATCAAATGATATAATAACCCCATACAATCAATATCTTCCGTCGCTTTGCCAACAATTTGGACGAGGACTTGCAAGGGAATATAAGCATTATGTCCTAACGGTTTAGGCCAGACCGAACAATGTATTCGGCGTCTGAGTAATAGAATTGTTACGATAATATTGAGCAGACCGTAAAACGGGTTTCTGTACTTGCTACCGATATCACCCTATTAACAAGTTATACAGAAGTAGTCAACACCCTAATCGCACGGATTTGGTTTTATGATACCTAGTAAACACGTGAAGCCAAGATTGACCACGTACGCCTGGAAGATATTTACATCAGACAACGATATCAATCTCATTGATTGGTTGGATAAGTATCATTCGCTAACTGCATGTTTCGTATTTCGCTCTTGATGTTGTGTGATTGTGGTTCAAGCTCGCAGCAGAGAGTCACTAAATATTCACAAACGGAAAGCTGGATATTTCGAGTGAACTTTTGCAACAAAGCAAGTAAAAATTTTGCGATTGTCTAGGTGCATGCTCGTTTAGTGTTGATTTTTTATGCTGCGTCATGCATATAGTGACCCGCAGTTGAAAAGCAATAAATTTCAACCAAAGATGTTATAATGAAGTGACAATTGTAACATATGGAAAAGTTTCACAACGCAGAACCTACCAAGGTTCGTTTGTGAACGTGAACCTTTAAATTTCTGAGGCTCACACACAGAACTCGAACATGAATCTCACTTCACACCATTCACACCATCTCTAGTTGTAACCCATCCTGTACCGCACTCTGGCTTTTTCACGCTGGACGGCCTCGGCGATCGGACTGTCTGCCGCTCTTCCGATGTGTTGATGTTTACACCAGGTTTGGGTTATGTTGTTGGAACAAACACTTGCCTGAACCGTGAGCAAAGCCCTATGCACTAGCTTTCGATTAAGACCAGTATTGTTAAAATTGAGCGCTCGCGTCGCCAGCTACCGGACTACCAATTATACTGCTATTCGCCGGCTCAGCAATAGGCCTCACTTCATATTCAAGAGTGACGACGGAGTTGCGTATCTATCCGTAGATTCGCAATCTCTAGTGCTATTGCCTAAGAGAAGATAGGCCTGCCAATATTTCTATCTAAATAATATAAACCCTTTCAGCTATAGGGAAAAGATGAAAATCGGTGGCTCAAAATACCGAATGCATATGACGAAGGCATTAGGTTGTTATCAGATTTGGGGAAGTATCTCACGAAATATAAACTTCCCGCCCATGTTCAATCAGTTACCGTCAGGTCACGGCGTTTCGCTGAAAACAGAATCGAACAGTTTGTAATTACTTGTCGCCAATTCTATACCCAATCTTTGGTCATGGCTCATAAAACTAGTCGTGGTATGCATTCAATTACTCACATTAGGAACGTTGGTATATGTTAATAGTCACTGACACTGGCGCAATGGAAGACACATATTAGTAGACTTTGTTCTCGTGCGAATATACATGTCTTAACCGACTGCAACGTTGGCTTGCGGAAGACAACTGCTTTGACTGCAATGTAAGCAATGTCGTGCGACCACTTCGGATTGTACTATTTGGCTAATGATGAGTGACGTACACGTATCACTATCAGAATGTACGTGCATGTGCTGAATTGTTACAATGGGAAATTATGTAATCAATGGTATGCTTCCTTTACTATATTATCACTAGAGGCGATCGAGATAAAATGTGTTGTTACGCAGGGAGGAGGAGGTGTAACATCTAAAATTTCTACTCAGGTACAAGTATAGAAGTATAGAAGTAGCGATTACTAAGGCCTGTCAAACTGCTTCAAGTATAAGCAGACAAAAAGTCTAAACTGTATTCAAGTAAATTGTATCCAGAAGTGCATTCGGCCGCACGAACGCATAGTTTTAGCAGCTAGTCTAATGTGGCTACTTTCGAAATTGCATGACGAATCTTCACGACTGACATTAACTATATATCGGTGCAGTTATATTAATACAGAGGGTATTTCATACGACTTTAATAACACTTTCACTCATAGCGAGATACTGCTATGGTGATGCGTTCGGATTCTCGATAGGTAGGTTGCAGGTTCGGTTTCCGGCCGGGTCAGACCAAAGACTCGAATACTGGTATCCGCAACTATCCTGGTAGGCGTTCAGCATCCTTGGATAACATGGAGGAGAAAATAAAAACGGGGCTGCAGACTAGGTGACCGTACCGTCGTATCGCATCTACGTCGTCAAAGCATCTCGATGGTGCAGGCAAAAAAGAATATCATCACTCTCTCTCTCTCTCACTCACTCTCTCTCTCTCTCTCACTCTCTCTCTCTCACTCTCTCTCTCTCTCTCTCTCTCTCTCTCTCTCTCTCTCTCTCTCTTTCTCTCATAAAAGTGAAATAAACTTGTCTATAAACCACTTTCCACTTTATTAAATCAAAATTGTAAAAGCAGTTTGCCCCAAAATGTGTTCAAGTAGAGGTGAAAGTAGTCTATCAACGTAACTCATCAACATCAAAGTAATTATTTCAAAATCGAGCAAAATTTGAGGGGGCGAGATAGCGTAGTGGTGGGTCACCATCAGAGGTGGTCAAAGTAGTCAAGAAAGCTACTCAAGTAGAAGTAGAAGTAGCGACGAAAAAATCTACTCAAGTACGAGTAGAAGTACTTTTTCCATAAGTCACCTAAAACTACTTTAAGTAGAAGTAGAATTGACCGACTTTAAAATTACTCAAGTAAGTAAGTAGTTTTGCAAACAATCCTAATTCGTTCGCATGGACTGTCAAAGCTGCAAATTGAGCTATGCGGAAGGTGCAGAGAACTTGATTCGTATTGATGCATCCCAGGAAGGAAGTATCAATTTTCGAAAGAATAAGCATTCTTTCACATCATGGGATGCAAATTATAGTAGTGATATGAAAATGCGATACTAACTCTTTGTTTACAAGAAGACCCCGTTTTAGAGAACATCGTGGCATGGCACCCTATTACCCCATATTTTAAGGCCCCTAGTTTAAGCGAAGAGCAATACGGAGAAGTTGTATTGGATATGGTTGCAACACTTTTCGCGATTAGTATACGTTAATGACAAATATTGTGGATTGTAAAATTTCATATAGTGTATCTTTATTTTCCGAGAATGGAGGCATTACTACATGCACTAGCTTTTATGCTTCAACACGTATGTTCTGTAGATAAAAGAACTGAAAGTATTTAGATCCCAAAGTATGATACTCCAAGTATCATACTCGGAATTGAAAGTGAAATACAAATCCCACTTCTAAAATGCGGAAAATATATTTCATGTCTTTTGTGAATATAGCTTCAAAGGTGACCAAAGTTGACCAAAGGTGTAACGTTCCAAAAAGCTGGATTTTCCAGATTAGCAGGACACGTCATGGGCTGCTAGAAAACGACAGGATATGTAATTGCTAGATTGCGAACGTTATTATAGTGGGCCATATTTACTGTGATGAAATAGTGGGCGATAATGCGGTGTGAACGGAACCATAAGCAATCTGGTACATAAGTTATATTCGGTGATACTTTCGTGAAAACATATCTGTCACTCCATAACTATAATTTGCGCGAAGCGCAACAAAATTTCTGGGCTATACTTGACTTTTATGAATATTAAATGTTGGTACTCCGCGAAAACAGCCCCGAAATTGCTCATGCTCTCTCTCGTATCTAGGGATTAAACTACTTCTACTTGACAAACTGAAAATAGCGAAACGTAAGTAAGTAGATCACAAAATATTGCGAAGTAGAAGTAGAAGTAGAGAAAATCAGATCTATTTTAGTAAGTACCAGAAGTAGAGGAAAACTACTTGAGTACTTTCAAAAAGTAGAAGTACTTCGTTACTGACCACCTCTGGTCACCATACGTCCTCCTTTAGGAGGATTTGTCCTCCTTTCTGAGGTTTTTGAAAATGTCCTCCGATGACGCCTAAGTGTCCTCCTTTTTGACATTTTGTCCTCTTTTTTGAGAACTGTGGTTAAATATAGGGCAAAATTGGAGTGAGATACAGCAAATCAGATGAAAGTAACGCTCTGGCGGCTATTTCGGGTGCTGAGCCGGAATGTTGACCTTTTTTTTAGTCAACCGACCACGAATTGGGTTAATTTACCATTTTTGAAGATTTCTCTCCGGTATTCCAAGTTTTAAAATTTTGAAAAACTGCCCCCTTATTGATGAAATTCAGGATCTACTCCGTTCTACCTACGGCTTGAGATTCCCTATTTCTTACACTTGACAGACATCAGTCCAACACACACAGCAGAGTATATTACAGCGGACCTGTTCATACAGCGAGCGACGTATCGTACTACCACGAGGAAACTCAGAATCAAACCAATTATACCAGAGTATCAAAACATTAACTCGAACGTACACGAGAAACCAGAACACTTTCAATATGAGTCATTCTCACACATGCAGGGAGACTAGTGGTTAGCTATCAAAGTTCCAGAATATTCCAAACACTAGTACAGTATACAACGAATACACAATATGTACAATATATACAACAGTTTAACAATGTCTCATGTAACATGAAAATCATCATTTTCAACACTCCTTCTCTGGAGACATTTTTAAACGTTCAACACAACAGCAATGACCTGACACCAATATTAACTCTCAAGTAACAGCAGGTTGTCGACGTAACGGCTTTGTCAAAATCTCGGCGAAGTCACCATAAGTTGACGCGTAACGAACTTCAATTCCATCTGCATCGACAGGACATTTAACCAACTCGCACACTTTCAAATCACACCTTGACTTCATTTCTTTTGATGCAGCTTTTCTCAATAAATCAGAATGCTCAGAGTTCAATACATCTTCCAGACTTTTTGACTCTGCCAAGCGCACACCAGTAGCAGATACTGCATGCGACAACAATGAGACTGAAGGTTCAACTTCAACTCCAACTTCAACTTGTTCTACAGTCTGTCGCAAACTTTCAGTGCATGTAAGTCTCGGAGGCGGCTGACCATCAGTCAAACGTGCAGACCTCCGCAATTCTGCAATTTCTTCTTCGTTTCCACTTCTCTCATCATCATGTACTTCCTGATCGCCATCCATTCCAGGATAGATGAAACTCGACGCAGGCAATTCAGGCTGAGACTCAGCCACTTCTCCTTCTTGACCAAGTCGTGTTTCATCGACACTAACATGACGTTGTACAATCACTTCTCGTCCAACGTGGCCAATACGACGAGGCCACAACTCAGCTGAAACGTCTCCAGCCAGACAATTTTCAGTAACATTCACAAATTCCCCAACAGTATCAAGCGGCAAGACATCCGCTTTATCGCCATTATTACACTTCGTGTCGACCATTGACAATTCGGAAGACACTCCTTCTGAACCACGCGGGATTTGAGAGTCATCGGCAGACCCTACATCACCAACTTCACTTTTCAAAGTCATAACACATGGTTTATCAAGTTCGTTCGCATTATTATCAACTTCAAGAGAGCGACGCTCCCTCTCGACGGGGCGTGACGAAGGCTCCCACATGTCTTTTTCAGTACAAGGACGACAATTCAGCACATACACATTGTTCACGATACTGCCAGTAGCAACATTGTGCCCAGCAACTCTATCAAAAATCCGAATACCATCCGAATTAAAAGCGACTGCATATTTCGGATTGGCAACAGCAGCTGTTACGGAAAACAGTGTTGTCGACAAGTCGGGAACATAAAGTGCGTTTTGTAAATCGGCAATACCAGTTCTCTCTCCATTTTCATACATGACCATACGAAGGGTCCCAATACCCTCAGCATATATGACTTTACCATCACCCAATTCGATTTCCGCACGAAAAGGTCTCAGTTCAATAAACATATCAGAATTGCAGCTCATGTGACTGGTTGCACCACTATCACAGATAACAGACAGTCTGTGTCGAGACAGGAAAACAGACGTAAGCATCAGATATTGCTTACTCACGCGAAAACGATCGCTATTACCACGATGCGGCATACCCAGATTTCTACTTTCCACGGGTAACACGACCGACGAATAAAACAGCGAATGTCTCTCT
>KE605106.1:2616-14411 GCA_000444245.1 Botryllus schlosseri | reverse complement strand
AGATTATTTCGTCTATCAGTACTGGTAATTAAAAATGTTACCTGGAACTGTTGAAGGCGAGGAAAATTAGTATATTATGAATGTGAAGCATTCGATATCACCGAGCAGAGTTGTGAAAAGTGGGTTTCACATGACATTAACTCGGAAGTGAACAGTCAACGTAATGACTCGGACTCGGACTTGACTCGGGGGTGAATTGAAAATGACTAGATTTGACTATGACTCGATTTGACTAGAGTCAAAACTATGAAATTGAGTTTGACTCAAGACTCGGAACGTTGTGACTTGGTTACAACCCTGCCACTTCAATCACCACTGCATATCAGACGATTGGTTTTCTGTATTCGTAATATCTATATTGTTCCTGAATACACTAGTAGGAAACCTACTCGTTAATACTTATGACGAATCTTAAATGATTGGCAATGACATATTTATTTCATTTGATAAATGTAGGCTTGATCGGATGGGTGAGGGCGGCCCACTCTTCATCGATGTAACCTGGCACCCTGCAGGAGATCCTGGCGGTGACAAGGTGACGTCATCAACAAAAATAGCCGGTACCGTTCTGAATTATTGTGGGATAGACACCATGCTTCACATGACCTGCTCCAACCAAACAAAAACCACGGTTAAGAAAAACCTGGAGAAGACCAAACGGTTAGGGGTACGGAGCATTCTTGCTTTACGGGGAGGTAACATCCTATTTTCACATTTCGTATTGTCAGAAAGATTATTATCTTCCAACTTTTTATCTTTGGTAGATGCTGTCGGAAATGATTGGCAATATAACGATGATGGACTCAATTATGGTTCAGATCTAGTTCGTCTGATAAGGGACGAATATGATGACTACTTCACAATATGTGTGGCAGGTAATTACGAAATTTTACCATGGTATGGTCGCTATTGGACAGGGGAAAAGAATTTGGTGCATATTCATTGAATTCATGGTGTTTGAGACTAGACTAGTAACCTTGCTTTTATCTTGAGGTAATTTGTGTCCTAAAATTGTGGGGAGTAGATCATGCAACGACCTTTTGAACTATACCTAGCAATATTTTTTTTGAGTTTCCTCATGATACAATCAATAAACAAAGATATATATTGTATATGTATTGTATAATTAAGTTGAAGGGTTTCAAAATTTTAGCAAACAAGGCTTATTCGCGGCATGGCAAGCTATTTCATATCTTTGTCTTAACTTTTTGCGTTGATTTTGCAAGCTTACATTTTTCTGTGTGTACCCAACTTGACCGCATGTACGCATGTCTTTATTATTTTGTCAAAATTGTAGGTTATCCAAAAGGACACCCAGACAGCGAGTCCTACGAGGAGGACCTTCTGCATTTGAAGGAGAAAGTTGACGCGGGCGCCGATATGATAATTACTCAGTTATTTTTCAAAGCTGAGGAATTTTTGAAGTTCCAAAATGACTGCCGGGATATTGGCATTGAATGTCCAATTATTCCCGGTATTTTTCCGATTCAGGTTGGTAATCGTCTAATCAGCTAATATTTGACAAGATGTTGTCTTTGCTGCCCGCTATTATCTCTGTTAACAGTTCTTATTGACTTTGACGTCTGACGTGTTTGATTTCAATTTTGTAATATTTATACACTGATTACTGTTACGAGTGTTTGTGCAAACATAATCATGATCGGAATCAGTTGACGTTTTACGCCGATTCGTGATTTTGTGGAATTTTCAACTTTACTAATGCTTTACTGCTTTATATCTCTTTGACCCGGGATTTTTTTTAGATATGTGTGAGCGCGACATAGCTTCTTCACACATTCCGTACGCTTTACGACGTAAGCAACTTTTATGTTAGAATATTTGCCAACAATCGAATTGGATAAATCTTTGCGGTTTCAAGGCCGCTGCATTTTGACTCTGTGATGATGTAATTTGTAGTGTAGTCTAGTGATTGAAATCGTTACCAGACCGTGCCGTTTATATTATGTGTCTTGCTCTCAGACGAATCGGTCACTGGTTCAGTTGACGAAACTGTCTAAACTAGATGTGCCGGATGATGTTCGAAGTGCAATAGAACCTATTAAGGACAATGATGAAGCAATCAGAAAGTATAAAATTCTTGTACATTATTGTGGTGATATTGTTCTAATTGCTGGTATCTTTATAGCTATGGTGTGCATTATGCTACAGCTCTGTGCAAAGAGCTTCTCGAGTCTGGTCAAGTGCTTGGGTTGCATATGTATACGCTCAATTTGGAAACAGCCACTATTTCCATTTTGAAAAATCTCGGTCTGTGGTTGCCGGCAATTTCAAGACCGTTGCCATGGAAAACGTCCGGAAACCCGGAACGTCAGGCTAACGAAGTCGTCAGGCCTATATTTTGGGGCGCAAGGCCGAAAAGTTATATTCATCGCACCCAAAACTGGGACGAATTTCCAAACGGCAGATGGTTTGTTAAACATTAAATGTTTGTGAATATACAGATATTTAGGTTTTTGTATTCAAAGGGGGGACTCGGCTTCGCCCGCCTTTGGTGAATTGAAAGATTACCATTTATTTTATCTACGTTCGCGCACCGCTAATGAGAAATTGCTGCAACAATGGGGCGAAGTGACTGACGAATTTGACGTATGGAAGGTCTTCTCGTTATTTATTTCGGGAGAAAAGAATGACGGAGGCTACAAGGTATGGGGAGTGTTAGGGTCATTTGAAAAATGGATGATTTTGAATTTATATTAATTTGTATATTGTGTTAACGTATTACAGTATATGGAACCGGGCTCATTGTTTCAACTTAGCCTGGAGTCTGGACCTGTTCCTGGTTTGTACTAGACAGTAGAGGAAATTTACATTAGACCAAGCTCCCATGACTAGCTCTTCAGGTTGAATACAAGCGACTCAAGATTGCCTTCATTTCTCGAGTCGTGAATGTCTTTGATTTTATCAAATGACACAGATTATGATGATATGATGATTATTCTGACAACAGTGATGATAACATCACAAGAGTTCCCAACAGTATTTTTTAAACAAAGTTATTGATTATTATGTTTACATCTAGATAACTGAAACGCCTTGGTGTGACGGGCTTTCGAAGGAAACAGAAGTGATGCGGGATAGGCTCATCATGTATAACAATCTCGGCATTCTCACCATCAATTCCCAGCCCAACATCAACGCAATGAGTTCAACCCACCCTGTGTTTGGATGGGGTGGCGAAGGCGGCTATCTTTTCCAAAAAGTAAGTTGTGATTTCCGGGCGATATTGCAAGGTTGTAACCAAGTCACAAAGCTCCGATCCACAAGTCAAGATTCAACTTTAATAGTTTTGACTCGAGTCAAGTCGAGTTATTTTCAATTCATCACCTAGTCAAGTTCGTGTTGAGCGAGCTGTTTTACAACTTTGCTTAGGTGATATCAGATGTCTCACATTAAAGCACTGTGAGGAAACATGAGACTTACCTGAGAAAAGCTATCAAAATATGTAACTTGGTTCAGGACATCAAATACAATGTTCTGAGACATATGAATTTGCATAGTTAATACACAAAGTAAATCAAGTTGAGTCATTATGCATATTTAAGAAAATGACTCGGGTCACCGAAAAAATTTTGGCTCTGCCGCCATATTGCTTCTATATAGAAGTTACTGATATATTGGCATTCTTAGATTCTGTCATTATTTACATTGTACGTTTTTGCCGCCCTCAAAAATTCTCAATCATGTTGCGACAGGCATATCTGGAGTTTTTCGTCAAACCAGAATACGCGGAGGCACTCAAGAAAGTTCTTCCCAAGTACGAGCCCCGGGTCAATTACCATATGATCAACCGAGACGGGGAGGACTTCACAAACGCGGACAGACAAACGCCCAACGGGGTCACCTGTGGCATTTTCCCGGGAAAGGAAATCGTGCAGCCAACTGTCGTGGATCCAGTCAGTTTTATTGTTTGGAAAGTGAGATATGTTTTTTCCAAATTGATGTGGAGCAAAGGCGAATTTAACTCAAAATGAATAATGACAATGCAAATAGGTGCCTGTTGGTCAGTTATCCTGATATAGTAGCTATTTCTGTCCGTTGCCAAGATAAAAGTGATGCAAACCTATTCAAAAACTGGTTTCTATTTTACAAAATCCAAAGTTTGTAAAAGTAAGTAGTTTTACTTATATATCATTTCGAATCAAGTGGAAGTATCCTAAAAACATTTAGTTGAGTAAGTATTGCAAGTAGTCAAGTACTTTTTAACAGGCCAACGTTGTAATTTACCATTATTATTAACATCATTGATTCATTGTCTTATATATAACAGGATGAAGCGTTTGGTCTGTGGATGGAAAAGTGGGGAGCCTTATACGATCCGACATCCACCCAGTACAAAATCATCGAAAGTATCTGCGACAGCTATTATTTAGTGAATTTAGTGGACAATGATTTTCCGAAGGAATCCATCTTGTGGGACGTGCTCGACGACATGCTGACAACGGCAGGCGTGAAAAAAGAATGAAGATCGTCGTAAATGTAGCAAATGCCAATAGACCTTTTTAATTTATAGTAATTGTGAGGTTCACCGTTTCATTTTTCTTTGTACTATTTTCCTGTTTTCACTTCTTAATCACGGGTAGGTGCTGGAAGACAGTCATTTTATTCGTTCCCGTTTGCAACAATTTATTTACTAACCCGTCAACAAGATATTCATGTGTTCCCTTGCACGAGATAGGTGAAGAAGAATCGTTCAGAATATGAATTGATTGGATGGTTTTATTTTTATTAAATAAACTTTATTCGATTTTGCTGAGTCGACAACGATGTCAGGGATGTTTTAAATGTGGGAATGTTCAAATGGCAGGCATTGCAAATGACAAGAAGACACTTTTGGAGGTGCATAACAATTGAATGATACATTCGTATTGGAATAAACTGTGAATATTACTAGTAGTTTTGTATAGAGTAGAGAGTAAAAGTTTCATATACCAACCGTCAAGAAACAACCTGCAGCTTGCACCATGAAATGTATGAGATTGAATGAGCATTTAGTGAAACAGTTGTCAACTGTAATTGATTGACTGTCACAATTTAATAAGGGGAGTAGTGCTTTCGAGTTCACGGTAAATTGTGCAGCAAAATATGCATGGGGTTGAAGAGCACTGGTCTAGAGTTCAACCAACCGTGATTTCTCAAGATCTGTCAGAGCTCCCTTGTAACGTCATACAACATACGTCCACAAACAAGCGTGGCATGCTGGTCGCTTCCCGGTCCTAGGAAAGTCCCATAGATACATTTTTCAACGGAAATACCCCATGCCAGGTCTACGGTTTCCATACGGGGTCCTGGTGAGCGAATACCAATGGGTTTTTCATCGACGAGCCAGCTCTGGGGGTAAATTCGGGTTCACCACTTGCTTCGTCACTCTGGGCTGTTTCCGCGTCTTCGCCGTCTGGCTCTTCGGCAGACGAGTCTTCATCGGAATCGGAAGAATCGTCTTCTTCCTCGGAAGATGAACTCATCTCAGCCAGTTCTTTCTCAATCTGTTAACGAGGAATTGAAGTGAATTTTACAACACTATCTATAATGGATAAACTTCTGGGATACATTTCAGGTTTTGGAAAAGTTATCATTGATAATTACTATCAGACAGGATAGAAGTATACCATTGAATAATATTTTCATACAGAATACACCGTCAGCGGTAATCATTAGCAACTAGTAGAGAATTGAAAATAACATTGTATTATATCGGCGGCCGCATTATATACAATGCTCTTTTCAATTCTCTAGTATTTATTGACGATGTCCTCGAGCCTAGATGAATGTCAGCCGGAAAAGTTCGAATTCATTTCAATATGAATATATTATTAAATTGTACATTGAAGTTCTGTACCTTCAAGAGGATAGAAGTACTTGCAATTTGCAAGCAATACTCTCCAAAGCAAATAACAAATCGAGATTTCATAATTTTCCATCGAACCCTAGCGATGCTAAAAGTAGCCAGGGACAAATCGGTCTCTTGCTATCAAGTTCAGTCTTACTCTATACAGGGTGCGGTACTGATTATAGATTTTGCTGGGTTAAATATTTTGTGAAGCATTTGGACATTGGAGGGCAGGTAAAAACAAGTCAAAAATTTCGCCTCGTGATTACAAATCAAATTTTAATATCATTAGCACATATATCTCACACTAACCTGAGATTTTTCCTCGATTACAGACTGGAACTGCAATGCCACAGCATTATCCGGTTCATAGATTAGAATCATTTTACATAGTTTCGCTGCATTTTCCCAGTCCGAAGTTCTGACATATTGCAGAAATTCACCAATTAATTCGACTGGTGCTTTTATCTCTTCGTCTTCTGAGGATTCCTCTTCACTTGAATCCTCATCTGAAGAGCTATCTCTATTTTCCTGCGGCATTAATGTTGGATCTACACCTTCGGTGACCACAGAAATTGATTCTTGCTCAGATGCGTGACCGTTTTCATTTGGTTCAGTTTGACCGTTATCTCGTAGAGTGGATTTGTCTGAATTCTTTGACGGGGTGCCGTCTCCTGCTGATTTACGAGACTCTGACAATGATAAATTCTCAAGAGCCTTATCCATTTGATTATTTACGCTATCTGAAGACGTCAATTTCACCATAGCATCTAAACTATATTTATCACAGTGCGGCTAACGCTAAAGAAACATATCTCGCGTTACTTTACCAGCACTGAACTATGGTTACCGATTTTCGTTGTAACGAAGTTTAGTTTTCTGCTTCACTGACATCTGTCTATATAATATCTGGATGGGGCACATTCTAAATATGCACGAATACAAAAAAATAAGACATAGATGATACTAAAATATATTTTTAATGACATAAAATAAAGGTAGCCGGCCATTGCAGAATATAAAAACCTGATTCACCATATTTTACAGTATATCATTTTGTGTTTAGAAAAATATATCATTGAAGAGAGGAGGTACTTAGAAGTACAGAAATTCAATATAAAATTGAGTAGTATATTCATATTGAAATAATCCGAATTTTTTCGGCTGGCACTCATCACGGGTAATCGTCAGCAACTACAAAAGATTTCAAAAGAACATTACATATGAACAGTCGTATCATGAATATATATCTTCGGAAAAGCCAAAAAATCGTCATACCTGTCCAGTGTCCATTCCAAATGAATGGATACTGCTAGTAGTACGGCATACATTTGGTAATAACTGCGCTGTCCCGATTCCCTAACAGCAATTTACATGTTCTCTTTCTTCTTGGTGTTTACTATTCACCAATGCTGCAACGAAATATAAGCTCAAATGGGTTTTTACTTATATATAACCAAGAATTTGGAACGATAAACTTGCAAAGGCGACGATGACAGCGGGCGGACTTGATCATTTTAAATGTGATACGAAAACTGGTTATTGTTTTGGTCTCGGATTTTTTTAGTTGACTAAAATACAATGCGTCAGCTTCGGTGCTATTGCGGTGTATGTGAGTGTGAGGGTTGTGCTGCAATCGGGAGGGCTCCGGTAATTGTACCTTAGGCGGTTGTCTATTATCTCTGTATCATTAATTCATAGTGAATTTCATGAATTACTCAATTCGGTCACGTTGTTAACGTGCCTATGTAATAGTGATATGATATGAAGGTATGAAGCTATATCGCATACAGCTGGGTGGCTCGACTTTGATGGCTATTCAGTATATCGCTTTACGCTGAATTGTATTTTTTATATATGTTATTGATTTGCACGGTTGAAAAAAAGATCTCTTCAACATTTTTATTTGAAAAGGTTTTTCATTTTTTCCATAAATGACAGTCGGATTTTATACTTAACACCATATGACACCTTGAAATCCTTTTGGAGAACTTGCCGTTATTGCGATGGAGCGTGGAGACGAAGACTATAGTCAGCGCCAAGAGGACGAAGTTGCAGTTTTGAAGAGCATTTTTGATGACGATTTTACAGACATAAGGGAACAAGATCCTTGGAAGGTACACAATTTGAATATATATTTATATTTCCGCGGCTTCAAAGCTTCTACATTCAACAGGTCCCACGTCCTCCTGAAGTTGCCATAAACCTGAAACCGTCAATCAGCTTGACCGCAGATCGGGAAGTGTACGCGTCTGCTACGTTGAGAGCCCAATTTACCAGCGAATATCCTGACAAGTATGGCGTTTTCCATCATAACAATTTGCTCAATCAATCTGCTACCTTCATATTTAAGAATTCCTTTTCCATTCAAGCCTAATTACTCCTGCATTTGGGTGCTATTTCTCACAGATACTTTTCATTGAGAATGTAATATTCCAAGAAGTGAATAAGTGAATTGCATTTGGCTTGACACAATTATCCTTAATGCGAGCCTGTACAATTTAGTTGCAATGATTTGAAATTTATCATGGCGATAAATTTATGACATGTCTTTAATTAAGAATTCCAGAGCTTACAATCGAAAACACAAAAGGGCTCTCAGATGACGCGAAAAAGAAATTGTCCAATATATTGGATGTTGAGGCAAACAAAGCAGTCGGCGAAGTTATGATGTTGCAACTTTGCGATATAGTCAAGGTATTGAGATCCTTGAAAAGCCCATCATATAGATAGGTGTGACCATCACCTTTTTACGCCTTCCAGGAGTTCTTGCATAAATATAACCAGCCGTCTCTCTCGATATACGAGGAAAACATGAAGATAAAAAACGAGCAGGTCGAAAAAGATAAAAGGAAGTCAGAGGAACTGCGGAAACGAAGATTAGATAATCAGGTAGCTGCCGCATTGGTCAATGTTGTTATCGTGCAATCAAATTTCTTGGTTTAAATCTTGTTTGCTACTTAACCATTCTTTCCGGCAGAGATAAACCTAGTTCGTGTCTTTAAGTCTAGCGAAGGGTAATCTCTAGGGCAAGTTTTTGTTGCAGTCAAATCCGTGGAAAGTTTATTTATTTCTCACAAAAGTTGCATTTATGGGCAAGTCCCTTGAAATTAATAGGGTATGAGATACTCGAATCGTTACGTATCCAAGGCACCGTAGCAAAACTCGATGTTGGCGACTCCAACAAAATCAATAGCCTGGAAAAATTGACCCAGTGAACATATAATTTTCGGCGGTCTAGTCTGAATGTACGTCAAATCAGAAAGGACCTCCAATTTAAATGACAGTGAAATAATCAAGCGATCTATTTACATATAGTGCCGAATATTTCCAGTAAAAAGTTTGTTCCATAAGAAATCAAAAAAACTTGCAAAAAACTGCATGAAATATCAAAAAGAGCTGCAAAATGTTGCATGAAAAAATGAAGAAAAGTTGCAAAAGATTGCAATAGAGGTTCCAGCTTGAAACACCATAATACATTACTTATGACTTCTGAGTATTGAGGAAGCTGCCGGGAGTTGTAAAAAAAGTTGCAAAAGCTGCAAAAACTTGTGCTACTAATCTATTGTTTTGCACATATTGACTTATTTTGCTGTCCCATCAACACCTTAGGTCTAGCCATGTTGTGGTTGTTGCTTGTTGTTACTGAGAATGTTGTTTTTATGACTTCAAATGTATATGTGTGATCTATTTGTATGCCGATGAACCACAGAATTAGTGCTTCCCATCTGTACTGCAACTCTGTTGGAGGAAAAGAGCATGTCCAAAAATAGCGATGATATATAGTTCAATTTTTCTCTGCGGCCGAAGCGGGATAGTGAATGACTCGATAATTGAAATAAAAATTTTACCATGGTACAGAAGATGTATGTGTCAGACCGTTGGCGCTTGTAAATATACCGCTCATGAAATCTTTGAAACCTAAACCTATGGCGTGTGTAAAATTCTACTAGACTGAGTAGCACAGGTACTGGTGGAAGCTGGCTATTTCAAACTCTGGATATGTAGTTGAATAAAATGTGAACTTGTAAGTTGTAACCTACTTTTTTGCTAGCAATCGTTCTGCATAGAACCTTGTATTTCTAGTTACGTGAAATTGAAGAGGAGAGAATCCGGCGTAAGGAAGAAGAGAGAAATCTAAAGATCGATCGTCAACGAAAGAGAGACAGAAGTGAAGAAGCCAGGAATGGTATGTTGCTGCTTTACATTGCTTATTAATGTATGTGTCGTGAGGAATTTATCTTGTTTGACAGGACGGGAACACCTCGATTCTGGGGGTAGTACAGGATATGACGCCAGTTTGAGTCCGTCGTCTCCTGTGTCTGAAATCACGTTCAATACTAAGGCAGAACGAACCATCTTAAAAGGAAAATGTATTGGTATGTGCCTATGTGGTAGTCTTGATTAGGATATTGGTACCTAGCACTCTAATATACTATTCCCACCAGGGTTGTAATGACTCTAGTCATGACTCGACTCGAGTCACGATTTTCTGATGACTCGACTTGACTCGGAGTCATTTTCTCAAAATAGGGAAATGACTCGACTCGGTTCAATCTGTGTGTTGACTCGTCTTGGACTCGAGTCACTGCGCATGACTCGAACCAAGTCAAATGAGTCGGACTCAGACGGCCAAAACCGACATTTCATTGTACTTGTTCAAATCAAGTGGTTATGTTTTTAGACTATTTTCACTTTTATATGACAGTTTTTTATGCAAAACCACTTCTGTTTTACACTTTGATTTTGTATAGGATAAATTAGCTTTGGAAAGGGTTTGCATCAATGTTATGTGTGAAATTGTCATAACGACTTGGCGAAATATCTCTTGTATCACAGTACTGGTACTGTAACTGAGTGTATTTATAATATCATTAGTAGGGCGATTATTTTTTGACCTAAAAACGGAAAATTTTGCATTAAAAATGTTTTGACGTATTTTGACATTGAACAACTACATTTGACAAAATTTTGCACCCAAGTATTTAAATGACGATAGGAATTGCTGCACATAATGTTGAAATTGTTGTATACTTTCTAGATATTTAGTTTGAACTGTCCGTCCTTGCGAAGTAGCTTGGCAAGAATAAAGAAAACCGTTCAACAGAAGCAGGTGTTAACTGGCAGCATTGAAGTTTGGTGTATACTGCTTGAGTGTCAGTGAGACACCTGTAACTTCACACTGACTATGTTGTCTACATTGACCTATTTAGACTGCAACCCCAAGTCTGAGTTTTTGTAACATCTTGCGATCGGCCCAAACGTTGATAACCACTGTGATAAAACAACCAATGCCCACCACGCTGTTAAGTTTCAGATTCAGTGAGATATAAAAATTTGAAGGTGTGTTGATCATCACGCCATGTCAAATAATTTGTTTTGTTCGATGGCTTATGATTCGCAATGACTGGCAATGGGCCGTCTACTACGGTAAAATTGTTAAGTAGGCTACAGGTGTAAAATGTCGAATGAAAAATTTTTACTTTTTTTGCAATCTCAAAAAAGAAATCACTCTAGCCATTACTCATTTTACGTTAGTCGAGAAGACGCACACTGCGATTTTGAAAGTAGTCACCTCTGATCAACTGCTAAAAGCATGCTACTTCTTGACCAAATCTACTTTATCAAAATACTTGACTACTTTTCATACCTTCATATTCTACTTCCACTTGAAGAAGTTTTGATATGTCTTGAAAATTGCTACTTTAACTTGTAATTGCGTAGACATTCACATCATTACTTCTACTACTGACTACCATTGCTGATTACTATGCTAACTATAACATTTTATATAGGTAATTGGTTATTGTTTATTTTTTATCTAGATAAAAGACAAGATGGTAATATTGTTCATATTGGCATCGAAAAAGAAACTGGAAGTCTAGTGGCGGTGCATGAATGGGTCATTCCATATCCTGGCTTCAAAAAGCTAAGGACATCTGCAGAG
>ATSW01002130.1:0-10650 GCA_000444245.1 Botryllus schlosseri | reverse complement strand
CTATATGAGTATCTTTTGAACAAAAATAACTATACTCACCCCAGAAACTCCACAGTGTCCCATCCATTGGCTATTAACGCGTCGCAGTAATGCGGAAGCCCGATTTTTGCCATAAGTTCCTGCACAGTTGTAACGGCGACCGTAGACCCACCAATTAGTACACTGCGTCTCTTTCCTTCAGAATTCGGGTTCGGCCTCAAATCCACGGGCTCATACTGAGGAGGGGGGTCGGACTCGAAAATATTTCCGGCCGCCTCAAACTCAGCAATAGCCGCGTCCAACGCGTTGTGGGATGAACTTTGAGCGTGGGGCATGTCAAACACAACAGACCCCGTCGATATCCGAGGCACCCCCGGGTTACGAGTCGGGAACACGGGACTCGTTTGATTACAAAGGGGGCTCGCGGGTCCCGGGGCTGATCTTTGGGGCGATTCCGATACTGGGATGGCCATGGGGGGCCGATGGTCTGAAACCTCCGGTTTCGACGGTTGGGGGGGTTTGCCGTCTTTTTTGGGAAAAGGCAGTTTTAATTTATTGGCAACGTTGCTCAAGATAGATGACTTGTTTTTATTCTCCGTGCTCAAAATCTCGCTCGAGTCCGAGTACGTGACAGACTCGATTTCTTCGCGTTTCCCGAACTGTATGAACTCGTACGTTTTCTCTTTCCTGGTCTCGCTCTTGCCCGCGGTTTTCACGAGCATGCTCCCTTGCACTTGCCCGACGTCCTCGCCTTTCCGAGTCAAGTGCTCGCAAAAAGTCTGCGGCAGAGTTCCGATCATGGAGCGCAGCGCGAGCACAAACTCAGACGCGGGCTCGTTCTCGTCCTCGGACTTCACGAGCACGAGTAAATGCTGATCCACTAAAAATTCACGGTCCGAGATAATAGGCTCCAATTTCGGGATGTTATCCCAAAAAACGCGAATCATGTTCGACGAATTTTCGAGCTCCTCGAATTTGACGCTGGGCGGGGTTCGAACGCTGGTCGCTAAGCATGCGGAAAAAAACTGTAAATAAAAATTCTTTTTGGTCCCGACTTTCAAGATGGCTTCGATTTTATCGAACTGAATCAAGGCTGCTCCCTGCGATCGTATCCCGGAATTAGACACGTACTGACCTCTGACCCCAATTTGCATGTTACAAAACACGGGCGAATGATCGCTGGTCACGATATCGTCGGTACAACCGTACGCGACACACACGTTGTGGGTTTCCGGGTAAGATTTCCACAAAACCCGATCGCACCAAGAGGGCACGTTGATTCTGATCCCCGTTCTCTTCACTTTCAAATGCGAGTACGTCTCGCGATTTCCGCGTTCGTATCGGTACGTCGGGGGGAACGCGATTTCTTCCTCTACAAAACGATGGAAAACTTTGTTCAGCTCTTTCTCTCTCCTCAGCTGGTCGACTTTGTACAGAATCGGGTATTCTCTCTGTTTTATCAAGCTCAAAATTTCCTCGATATCTGCGTCCAGTCGATAATTCAAATCTCCGATGAAAAATAGGTGATCGAATCTGTTAATCAGGTCGAATACAGAAAATCTGTCGTGCCCCAAATGTAACGCTTTCATGATGTCGTAATAGTTTTGATTGCGTCTCGCGCATTTTTCGTTGCCCGAAGTTAAATGCGCGTTTATAAAACACAATGACGTCCCCCCAAATTGAAAACCGACTGCGACGGCCCCTTTGTTACCTAGAGTGTTTGCGATTCCTGTTTTCACCGACGACGTTTGAATGTGACTGACTCTATTCCTGTGTTCCTCGCGTACAAGAATTATAATTTTAATGTGCCACAATGCATCCATCGCTACTAAATGAAATCTCTTTCCCGTGACCTCCATGATTGTTTCCGTGACTTTCTGCAGCCATTCTTTCTCCGGCAATCCTGTTTCTTGCGTCCCGATTACGTATACGTCGTGGGGTATGTTGCAAACGCTCGGGTCTAAGGTCCGCCCTGTCCCTCCGCATCTAAACCAGGACCGGATATCGACAGGGGGCATCGCGTCACCCATGTTCCAGGTCCCGATGAATACGGAGATCGAGTCGGGCTCATTGTTTCCAGAATGGGTGTTGCGTAAAAGTTGCATCACTTGACAGAAAGCTTCTCGCTGGGTGCTGCTTGAGAAGTTATATTCACGTTTCTTGCCGGCGTCTAGTAGGATTGATAGCTTGGAGCGAGATTTGTTGTTCTTGATGATTTGGAGAACTGAAAGTAGTGATAAAAGTGTGTAAACATGCCTAGCTATGTCCAGAGGAGGTCAAAATAGCCGCAGAATAAACACTTCATTTAAATTCTATTAGTTCATTCTCTTGCTTATATTTACATTTGGCTTGAATGTGTATTCAAATTTGGCAGTATTAATTTGCTGTTGTTTATGGTTGGGAATTTGTATATCAAAAACTGTGCTCCCACAAAAATATGATCGGCCGAATGACTTTGCAAATGAACTGTTTTTAGAACTGTAAAACATATGACTATTGTCAAGTGCATAGTTTTGTCTCCAAATGAAAGGAAACACAAATGCTTGCTTTCTGTGTGAACCAAACAGAAGTTTGAAGACGTAAAAGCAGTGAGTAACTTGCTAGGTCGTATATAAAAACGGGTTACAATATTGTATGAACATCAAATTTTCAATAATATCTCTGTATTGATGCAGATCAATTCTATAAAGCATTACTTTTGCTTAAAAATCTAAAGTAGAAGTAAAAGTTGTCACTAAAAAGAGCAGTTTAGTAACAAGAAAAAGTCGGCAAGTTCAACCGGAGAAAAAGTCTATGAAGTTAGCAGTTTTGGCTAAAAATCTTACGAGTAGAATTGTAAGTCATCTAAAAAGATAACTTCATTAAAATGACCTATGTTAGATCTGCACGTTACCTTGGTCGTGTTTGAACTGGGCGACATCATCTCCTTTCGTGACGACCAATCGTCCGAGGTCCACGTTGACTTGAAGTTTGGCCCGCGAAGGCTTGATGCCAGAGTCCACCTTCACTTCGAAGTTGTATTCTGGTATGGTCCGAGAGACTTGGTCGGTCCTAGACCGGAGAGCCGTGCCGTACATGCTCTCCACCTCCATACCGGCCCGTTCCTGAATCGGGTTTACGATCGGTTGTGCGCCACAGATGATCAACGATATTGGATTGTAAACGGACACAAATCGACTAGTTTTCCAAATTAGATTACAACTAGAATGATAGTTCAGATACATTTTTTCAAATTAGATTAGAATTAGAAATATTGCAACATTTTTTTCCAAATTAGATTACCATCAGAATTCTAAATACAGTTCTTCACCAAATTAGATAGGACAGGATATTGTATATTCTTGTCCTCGATGTTTTTGCGGCATATACACGCACACGGTCTGCGCATATCCATACCATGAGTGCATGATGTGCATATGCCGCTGGACAAGGAAGGCGCAGGCAGATATAGCCTTGCAAGGCTTTCTAAGTCTTGCACCACCCCTCCATGCTATCCTGGTCATGCTGAGCTCAAAGCGGTAAGCCACAGATACAAGTTTTAGTGATCAGGTCTTTGGTCTGACCCGGCCGGAGATGGAGCCCATGACCTACCAAGCAAGAAGCCAGACATTCCACCGCAACGCAATTTAGATTACAAGCACAATGATAGCTACACAGTTTTTTTTCCAAATTGATTAGAATTAGAATGATAGCTACAATTTTTTTCAAAATTATATTACAATTAGAATTACTCAAGTCTCAAAAACTTGAAAATTGGCTGCAATTCCGAATTAGAATTCCGTTCATATCAAATCAAAGTTCCTTCTCACAAGTAAGAGAATAGCATACATCTGCACACTGAGCTTGGCTCGTTCCACGTGATACAGCTCAGTAGCATTTTCAATAAAATCAGCATTTTACGAATGAAAGACAGAAATAGCATGCCGATCCCATTCTATTGACCAGGTGCCCATCTCTGACCATCTCTATTGAACCCACCTTGATGGTGATCGTGATCCTGCGATCGAGATTCTTGACCGCGTCTTTACAGTCGCTCAAGCGCGTCAGAAACGATTCCAAATCCACATCTCTGTCGTTTCGAACTTCCGCAGCGGGCGGGGTCACCGAGCTTTGCAGGTCAAAAAGTTGCCGCAGAGCGCCGATTTTCAGAAGGAATAATTCCAGTTGTCTGAAAGACAAAAGTTTGTATATTCTGTATTTTTTATTTAAATGCTTCGTTTTTTAATCCAATTGAGCCAAAAATCTGTGTAGGCTGCAGTGTTTTTTAAGGTAACCCAACAACTTTATCAAGTAGCTAATAAAAATTGAAAAAAGAAGCATTGCTATAGAAGTAAAAGGTTTGGGATTTATTTAATAAAAATGAATATAAAAATTTGTCACTAATTTTTCTGGTTATCGCAAAACAATGTGTGCTTCACTGCATTTGGGAAATGAGCGAGACCGTATTGTTTGTTGTGATGTTGAAAGTAAATATATTCCTTGTAAAGTTTTCTCACTCTTCAAACTGGTCGGCTTCTTTGGCGAGTAACTTCTGCATCTCGACACACTGACGGCTTCCGCCGAGCACGTCGGCGATGTCTCTCTCCGCGCCTTCGTAGCAATACTGAGATAACTGCTCCAAAAAGCCTTTTCCCGCAGTAGAACTGAAAACAACGAGTTTGAGAACGCGAGGAACAATTTATTCATATTGACAAATTTATTCTGCTTGTATCTTTAACAACGTGCAGCTATTATTAGCAAAGGTCCAGTAAGAACAGTCACAACTCACATAAAATAATTTACATCGAAATGTATTTGTTCTGTTAGTCACAGCTAACGTGAAAATTCACATTTCTATTTCTGCCGCTTCTGAATTGATGAGAGTGAGATGTTGTGACTTTAAACAACTATAAAGTAGGGAGCGAGATGTTCTTTCTTAGTGGTGGGATTCACTGATTCACTGATGATCAACCCCTGATGAGAATCAGTCAAAAAGGTTTGAGTAAAATCAATTTCGCAATATTCGTGTTAAATATATATAGTTTGAAATATTGATATTGAAATGAACCTGAATATTTTTGACTGAGACTCGTCAGGGGTAATCGTCAGCAACTAGTAGAGAATTGGAAAGAACATTGTATATCGACAATCGTTCTCCACTTCTAGAAGCCAAAAAACTCAATGAATTCACAAAACGGGAAAATTTCAAACCAAGTATTGGAGATGAGTTTGACTCGTTCCTGAAGATCGTCGAGGATTTCCGTGGTTATCGTTTGTTTCGAACCCCCGGGTGCAGGAGATCCAGTAGCACCCTGGACAGGAGTGGGTTCGCGTTTGCTAGCAGCCTGGGTCACGGGGCTCGATGAGCGCCGAGCCACGGGTACAGGAGGGGTCAAAGGTTTTTGAGGTATTGTCGTTCGCTGCGTTGTTTCCCTGGTAACAGTAATGCGACATAATTCCTCATTAAAATGACCACAAAACTTCACTCTGGTTTAATGCACATTCTGATTTAAAACAACATGACCACATCAGTGTTCCTAATGAACCAGACCTGTGCAAACTACTCATCTGGTTCTAGTTGCGGGTTTGGAAAAGTGAATACCGTGTAGATCTAGTTCTAGTTCCAGAATTTGAAAAGTAGTTAGTTTTAGTTCTAGTTGCAGCTTTTGAAAAGTAATTAGTTTTAATTCAAGTTATAGTTGCGGGTTTTGAAAGTGAGTACCAGGTAGATCTAGTACCAGTTCCAGATTTTGAAAAGCGACTAGTTTTAGTTCTAATTGCGCATTTTGAAAATCCAGTAGTTTGCACAACCCCGCCATGAACACGTCAAAATTGATGCTGTTCAAAATTGGTCTAAGAGCTATTATAAACTTTTTTTAAACAATTATGCTTGGCCATTAATAATTGTACTGGAGTATTAAGTTTCTATTCTAGATATACTTGAGAAAATGACTAAAGTCAATGAAAAATTACAATGCGAGTCATTACAACTTTAACTTACAATCTTAAGCCAGTTATATACAACATAGATTTCAACTAATTCCAACATTGATTGTTGATAGCCATATCGTTTTATACAAGAAAATATACAAGACCAATTCTCACCTTGGAGGTGGGGGTAAGGGTGGCAGATCACGAGGCCCCCTGGCTTCTTCTGACAAAATGCGACTCCCTAATCGAGGAGGACCGGGGGCTGGGAAATTCGGGGGCGGCAGAACAGGACGAGGTGCTTCTAAAAATGATTTCTTTCTCAAAAATGCTATCTAGACTTTGAAAATAAATGACGAACTCACCCGCTTGGGCAGGCCTGGGTTCGTTGCTACGGGTCGGTATTGGCATGGCAACGGGGGGTGGAGGGGACAGAACCGGTGCCATGCCAGGACCCACGGGATGGGTCAACGCGCAAACTAGGCCGTTGTGAGGGTTTCGATATTCTTTGATCAGTTCGGTGATTGACGTGAATTTTCGCTGCTGAACCCCGTTTATAGTCTGAGAAAAATAACAGATTTCCTTCCCGTGAATCTTGGAGGTAGAGCCTACGGAGCGTCAATATTGAATAATATTAATTATGTTCATATTGAAATCGTACTTTTAGCCTTGACTATTCAAATTTGTAAACAAGTAATTTTTGGTAAAAAACTTTATGATGTGTGTCAGTTAAGCTATTAGTAAGTAAATTAATTAAACTTTTATTATTATTATTATATCACATCACTTCCCCGATTATTCGAATTTTCTATTCCATATATATACAATATTTGGTGATAGACCTACGACTGTAGAAGTAGATACACAAAGATCCTTTGAATTCTTTACTAGTTGCGGACGCAAATATACTAGATTCTAAATAATAATTAGAGCGCCAATAATATACTTTGAAAGAAATATTGGTATCTGCCATTAGAGATGAAAAATTATCGGCAATTTTCGTGACATCACAACAAGGTAGTTTGCTATATTGATATTTCTTTAGGTGATCTATTGACGACCGGTCGTCAATATATTGATATTGACATATTCATATATTTCTTACAGGTAGAGGTCAAAGTTGTTGTTGATACCGGTACTCAAGTAGACATAAGAGTAATGTCTTCAAGTAGAAGTAGTCTAAAATGATAACCATTGTAGTAGTCAGTGCAATAAGGCAAAACCTACTTGAGCACCAGTAGGCTTACTTTATTACTAACAATCTCTGATTACAAGTGTCCAGATGCGGCATTTCTAGTTTCTTTCATGTCCAGGCATAGCAATGGCTGGAAATCTGTTCACATAGATGCTCTAAAGTTTAGCAAAAGCGCCTTAATCTAGATACCATATATTTTTTTCAATATCGACCAAATATTTTAGGGTTATCGGAGAAGGTGCTAGTTATCGATTATATTGGTACAGGCTCAAAATTCAGATATTTGTCAAGCTCTAATAGTACCGTAATGTATTTTAAAATATTTTGATGGAAATATACTTTCTTCTTCCTTAAGGAAGATATAACGGTACTAACCTGCACGGCTAGCAGTCCATTCTCAGTCGGAAGAACCCGGTACGTGTGTATGGACCCGTTGAATCTGTAGAGAACTACAGTATTGCGCCGATCAAGGAACTTGTAAATCGTATGACTTACAGAACGCATAACGCATACGCTCCTTGTATGCTTTCACTGGCTCGAACTACAAAACTTCCATTTATTCCAGACTTGCTCACCATCTCCTCCGCTCTCTGCCGGCTGAGACGGCCATGATACCAGACTTCTCCAGACATACTCGACTTATCAACTTACAGACATTACTCTTGGAAAAAACATAATAATAAACCTGCTTTCACATATGAATATCAAAATACCATTAGTCACTAAAACGACTTTCAATGAAATCATCTCATTACAACATCCATATATAGCCTTTACATGTTATGATGTTACAACATAAAATCTATATACTGATCATTATATAATGAAAACACAAGAATTGCATAGGACATCACGGTAGACTAGTACTTTCTGCTGGATTTTCAAAACGAGCAACCATCGAAGTAGAACTATAGTAATACTCGCGTTTCAAAGTCCAAAACTAGAGCCACTCACTTTTCAAAATAGACAAGAACTAGAACTACTTCCTTTTCAAAATGCTGAACTTATAGATTTACAATTACCGGTACATATATATAATTTTCAAAATGCACAACTAGAACTACAGCTACTCTTCAAAATCTGCAATTATAACTAGAAATGGAACAACTCATTTTTCAAAATACGCAACTGTATGAAGTCTAGAACTGCAACTAGAACCATATAGGGCTACTCACTTTTCAAAATGCACTACTAGAACTAAAGCTACTCACTTTTCAGAATGTGCAGCTAGCACTGCGACTAGAAGTCTGGAGCTACTGCGCACTTCTCAAAATGCGAAACTAGAACTACCATAACAAGTGAACAACTATATGAATTATGAACAAGCCCACTTTTTGAAAAGCACTAGAACTATAGAGGTTGCTCACAGTGATTGCATGGCAGTCTGTACAAGTCTGCACGTTGATTCTGACATCAACCCAGCGGACCAGTATCTCTTCCTGGCTCTGATTTAAACAGAAACTAAATTGAGCGATGACTTTCGCAAACAGAAAGCCTTGTTTGCCCAGGCAAAGTTCAACATATTATATTCTCCTATCCATCGACAATACAAATACAAATTCCACCCACCCAGCTAAGCGTTTCCGTGTTTATCTGATACGCATCGTTACGTCTGACGTCACTAATTATGGAAATTCAATAACAATGGAAAATCCATGGAAAACTGAATCGAATAAATGAAGCCGTATCTTTGTGTGTATGTCCCTATCTACTCAGCAGTCGTTCATTTCATCGTATTCTTTTGCAAGGTAAGAGATGGAACGCTCCACACAACATGGTCAGTGGTTCGGATCACACGACTGTACCACCTATCTCCTGAAACAGGACAAATATTTCTTATTAGGCATTGCGCGTACATGTAACTAGCCAAGATAGTAGGCGCACCATGAGGTCGCAAAATGATGAAGTTTGAAATTAAACAAGCTGCATTGACTTTAGTCCTGACCGTTGACGTCAGCAATTGATTTCGCCTTTCGTTGACGACCGATCTTTTATCGCAGATAATTATAATCCGCAAATCCGCGTTCGTATGCAGTTTTTGCGTGAAGACGAGCACAGCACTTTCACGCGATAGCTGACGGGACATAAGTCACGCGGGGAGGTGAGTTTACGTGCAATTGCGGTATATATGAATCACGCAAAGGTATATAAAGGTGGGTGTCTGATCTCAAAAACTACTCCAAATCGTTTCGGCACCTTCCTATCCTTTCATTATATCGCAGTTTTGTGGTGTTTTGAAATGATGAAAATAATAATAAACTGATATAAACCTTAAACATCGTTGATGCATTGCTACCGGTCCAGGCGTATTTGCGACCCACAGCAACTTGCACTTCGTTTCATAATATTGACATGTGAGGAAGTTAGTTAGAATTTATTTCGCCGTGACCCGCACGCCATTCAGGCAGCGCCGCGGAGACCTTACGGCTCAACAAAGTCAAGAGTTCTCAACTCAGCTCAAAGGTTGACAGGATTTGTCGCTGGACTTGAGTAAGTCTGTGTCTGTCTGTCTGTCTGCGCTTGTCTTGAACCAAACTTATGTTGAACTTGGCAGCAATGGCTGCCGACGTACTAGGGTCACTTTATAAAGATCGGTCGATCAAGAAATTCTATTAGAATATAGTAAGTATCCGGAAATGTAGCCCAATTTGCGCCATTCACTGTTCCTTGTGAATGAAATAGCAACTTCAATATTCTCATGGTGCCGCGATACGCGTTTCAACAGTCACTGTGCTGCGGTAATAAGTTGAGCGCTATGCCAAGAAACATAAATCACACCATTACGGAACAAATAAATAACGAATCTGTTCACATGGTTCCGTGCACCTGCACGCAGTTTGGGAACCACTGATCAAGGCCAGACTTGGACAGCAAGTTAAGTTCAGATGTCTAAACAGACCAATTAGAGCGAAATACCTATAACCGAATTTGTGAGACGTTCCTATGCTCTCACTTTAATTCTTATGTAAATTTTGGTTTTCCTGAAAATGCTAGAGAACTGTATAACGTGAAACGAGCCAAGCTTCCTGTACAAACATTAGCCATACTCCTGCATTTGAGAAAATTAACTCTTGATTTGATATGAGCTGAGCTTCCATCCAATCGAATTTTGAAAAAATCACAGTACGTAGATACAATTCTAGTGTACTGTAGAAAAAATATTGGTGACTGTAAAACTAATTCTAAAAACCTCCTTGTTGTCCAACGCTGCTCTAGGATAAGGTGGTTGTCTGATTAAAAAGACTAACCCTTGGTGTCCAGAAACTATCTTTTCATTATATCGCAATCTTGTGGTATTTAAAACTGATGTATATTACTGAACATATTTCATACTTTTCTAGAAGAAATAGACATGCTTGGCAGTCACTTCGATACGAGATAACAATCCTTGGATCAGATCAAGAAACACCATACAACATCTCAGTCGAAATCAAAATGTACTCTCCCTTTATTTGATAATAGAAAGCAAATACATGGAAACAAGAGAATGCAATAGTTGCCGCGATAAAAGCTCTGCTTCCGAAAGAATAAAAAGTAACTCAGGTCTTGGACTGTCAGGCAGCTTGTAG
>KE605105.1:3088-15337 GCA_000444245.1 Botryllus schlosseri | reverse complement strand
TGGGGGGCGCTGGAGGCAAGGTTAAGAACCACTGCCGTATGGTATAGGAAACTGTAGCGGGAGAACGACTCCAGTATGAAGTAACGTGGCGCTGACAATAACTGCAATATATCTGCACTACCATACCCGAGATACACTGACTCTGAAATTCGATGTATCCGATCCCTGACGATTATTATTGATTGATTAGATCTAAATATAACGCTGAATGCAGACCAAAGGAGTTTATTCCATGATACAAGTATTGGAATAGGACACTGAAGAACACACTAATACAAAATAACAACGCCGCAAATCATAAACTTGAAGTATAAAGAATTGGTGAAGATAAAGCTTGCAAGGTAAAAGGACCGTTAACATCGGAGTAAAGTTCAATGGGCACTCACACAGGAGGAGTCGTTCGCGCATATAAAGAGACCTTCTATAGTTGCGGAGGTAACAAAACAAAACTGACATGGACACGGGATTTACGAAATCGTAAAATATATCGACACAGGACAGATTCGAACGCACAAACTAACTTCGGAAAAACTCCTTTCTTCGGTGAAAAGGAATGGTCAAAATGAAATAAGAAAGAAAACAACTTGAATATAATGCATTCTTGAAGAAATTGGATGTAACGCGAACAGCATCAAATCAGTTCTGTACAAACGCGACCGCAAGAGTACTTAGCAAAAATTTCGTTACAAACTAGACGTCTGACATCCTAGGTATGATATTGAAATACTATGCAACGGAATAAGTTGGGAAGCGAAATATCTGCGGTGCTACGAAGGTTTTGAAATTGCACTATCGAAAATTAAACAGCGTTAAGCTTTGTACGCGTTGCGGAATGAGATTTTGCGTCTCAACATTGCATTTCGTTCAGCATTGTGAGTTTCAGAAATCAAAGTGAAGTTAGAAAAAAAGATTTCATCGCAACGATCAGACACCTTACTACATAGACTGCGGGGACTGGAGCGCGATTCAGCGATGGGGGTAAGCTTCTGAATCTTCATTGTCAACGCATCGGGCTGTGATAATCGAAAGGCTTTCGCAAGAGCTGGCCACAGAGATGCCGTCTTCGTCGTAGCCAGAATCGCGGTTACAGCGTCGCGTCGAGCATACGTCATGCGACTCTGCGTTCTTAGTCACTCCGCGCCTGGAACAGGACACCGCGGCGGACCGCAGGGACATCTGAAGTCCCGTGCTCGAGTTCCCCGAAGTATCGCTCGAAGACGACGCGTCCGAAGGTGGTTTTGACGCCGGGCTGTTTATTTCATCGTGATTTCGGTGACACCACTGTGTCGCGTCTGTTGGCGTCGATGGTGGGGTTGTAGATAATCGTCTGGCGGCTTGTGTTTCACAAGGCGTTCTGCTTGTAGCGTCTTGCGTTTCTTCCGAGAGGGTTTCGAGGAGGGTTGGGTCTTGCAAGATGTCGTCGGAATTTCGCGCCAGTCGCTTTTTCATGGCTTCCACTGACGAGACTGATGCCCTGCAACAGTAGCACGATTGTCAGAAGCGAGACATGGCCCTACGGCGCGACTAATTTTGACCAATGGAATTGCGCGATGGAATAGACAATAGGAAAATATCACACATCGCCATCCAGTGAATCGTTACGAGAAAAAAAGCTGTTTCCGTGAACGTCTATGATTCTACACTGGACCAAGAAATTTTAGATTTCACAACTTATGATACACGATTACGTTTTGCTATCGACTTGAAATGTCGCCGCAATGGATGCTCTTAGTGTCGGAAGATGTCGAAAATAGAAACCACCATCGTCATTTCAAGAATCCAGCGATTCGATTTCAAATACTTAGCAATCGGATTACTGCCAAGTTAATTCCTAATTACTCACTATTATCCTACTAGTCAGTATAATCTATCCTGAATGTTTTTGGTGGGATTACCCTAGCTTAGAAGCAGGGCTTTGGAGCAGCCGCAAATTTAAACTGCTCCAGCTCCGGCTCCGGAGCTTTCTTCTATCATACATGAGCTCCGGCTCCAGCTCCGGAGCCGCATTATTACCGCTGCTCCGGCTCCAGCTCCGGCTCTGAAATTATCGAATGGGCCTGTTTATATCAGGGGTGGCTAACCTGCGGGCCAAATGTGACCCGCGAGAGGGTTTGCGTAGCCCGCGAGGTAATTTCCCATTATATTATCGTAAATGATTTGCTCAGATTGTGAACTTGCAATGCCAACCAAAAATTACAAGTTTGGCTGCGACACTTGGGATGTTGATGACTAAAATATCAGTTCCGACGCATTCGCATCAGATCCACGGTCCAATCACATTTTCAGTAGAGCGCCGTACATTACAATAAACTAAAATAGTAGTGAAATTTTTTTTTCACGCTTTGCGTGTTTAATTGTCACACGATTTCTTGCTTGGTAGCCTACCCACGACTGAAAATGAAAAAAAAAACGTCTAATTTACCCGATTGAGACTAACTGTACTCGCAATTATACGGGAGAAAGTCTTTTCGCGTTTGCGCTCGCATAAAGATCGTCGATGGTGAAATGTAGGCACAAAATGATTGTCGCATATTATCGGAGACCTTCGATATTGATGTGGACAGACGCCGAATAGTCGTGTCCTTGCAAACTGAGCCTAGCGGGCGGTATGCAGTAGACCCGTAATATACTCAAGTAATATTATTAACTTTGAAAACTTTACCCGCTTGGCGCGGCTAGTGTACCGCGCACTCGTTCATCAATTTCATGTGCCCCTTTAGCCGAAGGTTGGCCATTCCTGGTCTATATAGATTACTAATCTACCCATAGGTCAGTTATCTATAGTCATCTAGAGTCTGTCAGCCGTCAGTAACATCCGATATAGCAACGCAGACATAGGTGCCGCCGTGCCGGCTTGTGACGTCATAGGGAATACTTGTCAATTGTCGATAACAACATAGTTGCAGCACTTTACTCTATGCCACTGCTGTGCACAGCATTAAAATTCAGGCCCGCTGTTAATAATGATAAATCAGCAGATGTGGTTGTTGAATATATAATAGCATCTTATAAAATACGTCGGAGCCGGAGCTACACATCAAATAACGGGCTCCAACTCCGGCTCCGGCTGAATTTTATGTAGAGCTCCGGTGAAAATGCACGGCTCCGGGGCTCCGGCTCCGGGCTCCGGCTCCAAAGCCCTGCTTAGAAGCACAGTTCTTGCACATGACGAAATCACAAGTTTATGCAAATGCAATCATCAACTTTTCTGCTCCTTTGAATTTCATCGCAATAATATTCTCATTAACGTCATTTCTTTACTCATCGGCACAGTTTACAAAGTTGCCATTCCATAGAAATGTGGCCGAATTTGAGTTTGGAGTTGGCGATGGCTAATAAAATTCGATTTCTCTTGAAATCCATCAATATTTTACTACTAACGAGAATTATTCGTACAAAAAATCGACCATCCTGCTTCATTTGAACCAAAAAACCAGCTGTCAACACTCAAGTAATTTGAAAAAAGTACATTACTATGAGTAGCGGAAGTATACGCCTTCACATCCAGAATATTATTTCATAAGCGAAAAATACAGTTTCCATACTTTTTTCCCACCGTTAAAGCCCCGCAACTTTGTTGTACGTGACTCTGCGTCATAAATCACAAGACCACGAGATAGTTTTGATTCATAAATACAAAATTATATTGGATCTGATCCATTCTATCATTATTTACATCATTTGACACCGCAAGATTGCGATAGAATGAAACGACAGGAAGGAGTGGAGTAGCCTTTCAATCGGAGTCAAAGTGACGACGAGGAGTCTTGGCGTTGTTTCTTTATGGCCGAAAAATAAGATACGTAGTCGAACTATTCATGTCATGGTTACTGTTATAACATCATAATAGGCAGCACCAAAATACTCGACTCGAAGATGAATACTGGACTGAGAATAGAATGAGTCCAGTACTTCTCTTTGTGCAGCACTACTAACAACAGAAAAAACATTGAAACCGAGCTCCCACCTGGCTTTTTTCTTCTTCCTGGGCAAGGTAGCATAAGACGGATATGCTGTCGGGTCCAATTTACAAGGCGATTGCGAATTCCCTGTCGTCGACACGTGAGACGGACTGGCAGAAGGGCTAGAACCAAACTGCAGTGACCTGCGCCCGCGCAGTTTCAAAACGTCGGCATCGGTAAAGCGAGTCAAGTCCGGCACGCTGATTGATTTTTTGAAACTACCTATTTTCGTTGAGATAATCGACAGGAGAGAAGACACGCAACGCCAGTCGGCGCCATGCGAATCTCGATAACGATTCGACATCATCCTAGTGCCGTGAGGCGAAAAAACCACCGACCGAATGAGCGCGTGTTTTAAATCTCCTTCGCTGGCATCGTTCTGGTGCCGTTTCATCAACGCGTCCGCAACACAAGTAGTCTCAGAAAGCAGCGGTGATATCGGACTGCTGGCCAAGCAGTCTGAACCTGCGTTTGGATTAACGTCAGTTTTGAGATCCGAGTCGATAAGCATTAGGCTTTTCGGACGGCTGGTCTTGACGCATTGGTTTCGGCGCATGTGTACCGGCGAGCCTTGCGATTGTTTCAAGCGTCCCGAGTTGGATTGGCGTGGCGTGGGCAGATCGAAGGCCATCTCCAAGACTTCGAGGCTGGGCACGTCAAACAGCTTATGCTCCTTGAGATCGGTGTTCTGCAATGGAATATAACCCGAGATGAGTCTTCAGTGGGTTTTCGGCGTGGCGCTTTTGAGTTCGAATAAATGGAATTTTATTATTTTGATCCGATGTGGATTTGAACATAAAAATTTATAATCATTTTCAATTTCAACAATTAGTGAATTAGAGCTCATTATTTTTCGCTTAGTCTACACCCGAGACAAGCAAATTCCATATTTTCAAATTTTTCAAATCCAAACGCTGTTCCTGATTTGAGATTCAGATCCAAAATTTCTTTTCAACCGTGTCTAAATCCTATGACTGAAATTTATTCAAAAATCACAAAAAATTTAGAAATCAGTGCGCGGTCAAGTCATCATTGATAACATCGTAAATCCATATCCAGCAAAATATTTCGCTACAACTACTTTGTAATTAGGGAAATGCGTAATTGACTGCCCGAATGATTCGATTCTGATTCCGGTATTAGACTTCTAGACGAGAATTCGAAAATCACTCATGATGACATCACACTAGTACGAATCAGTTTAAAAAGGTACATCTTGTGCGACACCAAAGAATATTAACCAGCTCTACATCACACTACTGACTAGTTGTTGTTGATTCGACCGTACCTATTTCATTGTGTTTTGAGACAATGCTGCGGGGGTTTTGATCACGACTTCATAGGTCACTTACACTAACCTAATACTAAATGTTTCGTACGCTGTAACACGGGTGATTTAGGTTTACAGCTTTCCACTATGGAAAACAGTATCTGAGTTGTAAGGAATGTATTCAATACTAGAATCAATGTGCGCGTGAGCTATAGCAGATGTCTGATTGGAGATCACGACGTACCTCCACATTGCTGAAAGGATTGATGAAGGCCTCGCTCAGCGACAAAACCACATCGTTGATATCGTCACGGATCTCGCCGAGTTCGTTTGAGAATTGCGAGGACGCGATCACACACGCGGCCCGCGTGATCAGCTCTTTCGAGACGTCGGAACTAGACCTCGCCAGCCTCGGATGGTGGTCTGCATAGCGCTTGGAGCAGTTCGTATCGCAGCTTGCACGAAGCATCTAAATGTAAGTATAAATTACGTTTGACATCGATTCTGTGCACGATTGTCGATTGTGTGATCACAACATACAGCGACCGCTTTGACCAGGGTTGTGATGACTCACGATTTTCTGATGACTCGAATCATTTTCTCAAAATATGGAAATAACTCGACTCGAGTCAATCCGTGTATTGACTCAGCTTGCACTCGAGTCATTGCGCATGACTTGAGACTCAGACGGCCAAGACCGATATTTCATTGTTATTTCTAGGAATAGTAAAGTAACCACACTATTGGCGTTACGTCTAATGGTACTGGCTATTGGTACTTCAAAATGCGACCGGAGTCTGCCAAGAGTGAGGAAAATTAGTATAATATAAATGCGAACCATTCGATATCACCAAACAGAGTTATAAAAAGTGGGTTTTACAAGACTTTTACCGGAAACTGATCAGTCAACACAATGACTTGGACGCGGGTCATAATACCATGACTCGGACTCGACCCTCAGCTCGTTGACTTGGACTCGTGCTGAATTGAAAATAACTCGTCTCGACTTGAGTCAAGACTATGAAAGTGAGATTGACTTATGACTCGCAATCTTGTGACTTGGTTAAAACCCTGAGTTTGACCAGTAAATTCGGCATCTGTTAATATTATGAGAGATATGCCTTAACATTGTATTAATAGATTCAAAAATAAATGAATGTCAGCGTGAATCGTGATATAGAGCACTTGGTATTAATGTATGCATTAATGTATTCGGGTTAGGGGTAAGATAGGTTAGGGGTTAATAAGTGTCCAATTCACCAAGAGCCGAATTGAACATGTCAAATTCACTGGTAACCATGACCACCACCACCACCACCTGGGTTGTGCGTTTTAAGTGGAACCAGCACAAGCAGCCATATAAACAAATTTACTCCAGTGAATATAGCAGAGTTTCTCATGATTACGTGGCACTTTAAAACGTTACACTCACAGTGCATGGTTAAGATAGAGTTTGCTCGTGAATGAGGCTTGACTTGGTGTTTGTGTAGTAAACAGGTAAAGAGCTTGATACATTATCCCAGTTGTGTGTTTGTTTCGTCCAAGAATAGAATGCTTGCGAGCAAAAGCTACATAATGTTAGGCTGGATTTAATCTACTTAGAACAGTGAAAACGAGACAACAGCAACTATATGCTGAAATCCGAGTATCATGTACGAGTGATATGCTTGTCATTGAAAAATCCAGAATGTGGTTAGATATATGAGACGATTTGAATATTTGTGATGATATTCCACAGCACACAGACACAATAAAATTGGTGGTATCAAACTCAATTTGATATACAAAGACTGCACCAATGTTGCTGTATCATGGATGTGTAGTCCACATTTCCACTTTCCGCACGCAAGCGACAAGAATGAGAATGAATGAATACTGATATCAGCCAGCCCCTGTTGATATATTCAATGATGTCAGCACTCCTAGAATTGCTCCAAATCAGAGGAATTTTACCATTGGAACAATTTACGGAGTTCATTTCCAGTTGAAAACGCTAACTAGATGTATTATGTAGAAAAAGTATGCCTGTTGGACTGGAAGCACTAGTTTCCTACTAGGCTGGAGTTTTACTGTAAAGAAACGAAGTAGGTAGGGGATATATTTTTTTAAATTAATGTCGCTGATGTTCAAGTTAAATATGACATGTTTTGATATCGACAGATACTATCATAGATAAATAACTGTTACACCGTCGATAACGTTATCGACCAAAATTCCAATGTCAGTTGGGAAAAATGAGAATGTTTGAAAAACTAAATTTTCGAAAATTACCGACCCGACGACAAATCATAATTTCTCAATCGATTGAGCATATCACTGACAGGGAGTGCAGCGCGGAATTGTGGTTATATTTCACAAGAAAAAGAGAAAAGCGCCCGGCAATTCTCTATCTTACTGATTACAACTGAAAGTTATCTGTAGATAACACCAGCATACCTCCTTTGACTTGTTTGTGAGGCCATCGGCTTCTTCCGTTCTTGACAAAGAGGAGTAGACGGATTTGGACTGGGTCGCAGATGGTAGAGTACAAACGCTGTGTCTCTTTAATGACTTTTTCGCTGCATAAAAATAACCCGTGTCATTACTCAGCGGCAGTTTCGGTGAATACAAATTTACAACATCCAAGTGCCACGCTCTAGAAAGCAGTATTCAAATAAGATGCACCATTAACGACATCGGTATTTAACCAAGATATATAGTGCGAGCCTCTCAATTCAAATTGAAATAGGAATAGGACGCTGTTTATTTTTGTTCTTGATATTCTTGCATATACACGGACTCATGATATGACACACACACTATCTGTGCATATGCATACCACGAGTGCTTGATCCGCATATGCAGCTGGACAAGGAAGGTGCAGAAATAGCCTGGTAAGGCTTTTCAAGTCTTGCACCACCACTCCATGCTATCCCGGTAATGCTGAGAGCCATGTCAGTAACACCAAAACAGATCATTTTTCTAGGAGAATGCGGGATTAATCCTATTGTCAAGCTATGGAATAGATGTAGCCTAAATGTAAAGCAACACATTGGTTGGAGCTTTTGAAGGCATACATTTCCTCAATTATTACATTGGATAGACGATTTACACTATTTAGGGAGCAACAGAAACTGCTGGTGGTTGTGTTACTGTGATGGCGTGCCATGTTGATCATGAAAATACGTCGGTTAAGCTAAATGGAGGTCATCTCCATGATTATTGGAAAATTAAACTATGCAGTGGATCATTAAAATCGTAAATTATGATTGAAAAATATGATTCAGTCCAATTTCACCAAGCTTACCATCACTGGAAGCCTTCAATCTATGCTTTTCCAACTTCACATCCGCGATCGTATCTTCCAATCGTTTTACAATGTCATTGAGACTGGGTCGCATTCCAGGGTCCACCTAAATTATGAAACGCGATAAATATCTCGGTCAGGGTTCATCATAAAGCATTTTCCAATGCGCAACACATTGGATACTGCAACCTGCAATAGACACTGAACTGAATGGTTTAACCAATTATCTTGTTAGCTAGATTTGGTATCAGCTTCAACTCAATTTCAATATTTCATATTGCAAGCAAGCTCGTAAAATGCTATATGAATTGGCAGCAATCTGGATCTGGTTGGTATACCTAAGAGTTGGTAGGCAAATAATGCCTTGACCGCATCCCATAAACACAACAAGCATACAAAAGTAACCTTGGGTACTTGAAAGTTGAAATCTATCATTCAGGTCATTCAGATTTACCCCTCAAAACATACAAAACTTTAGAAAAACTCCTGCAATTTTATGGTTTAACCGGCCATGTCATTAAGACATACATTACAAAACAACACAAGCATACTAATAACAGCGAGTTATGATTTATTACGCACAAGCATAACCGACCATGCCAAAAGTGACACTAAAATTCAATTTCAAGACCGTGATTCATTGTATACAGTCAACATAACGTGCTTTTCATCACAAAGTTAGCTGTCATCCCATTCATCTTTGCAGAAAAACTAGTCATTTATCACAGTAACGATACAGTAATGGCAAAACCTTGATAAGTTAATCTGTAGTCACAAAGAGACTTTGAACGTGACCGATACAATCACGTGCTTGAAGGAAAATCTGTACAAAATATCAGGCAGCAGGCCTACTAACAAACCAGTTCATTCAGCCTTGAACATGAACAACATTACTTTGTGTCTACTGTAGGTATTTTACCATGAAATTTACAGGTAGTCAACCATTAAATAAATTTGTGAAGAGGATCCACAACATGTATGCCTATCTTTATACCTTCCTTCACCATCAATCATTCATCCATGGGGATGGGGGAATTTAGATGACTTCGAATCAAGACCATCACACATCAGAACACATATAAAATGGATTGGTGGAAGGTCAACAAAATTTAAATACATTGGTCGCTCACAAATATTCACCTTGGCGCTACCAAAAGCATTGTAAAAAAAGCATTTTGAAAATTGAGAAAACATTTTTTAAAGTATCCTCAACACAACCACTCGACCGTACGTAAACAAAGCGAGTAGAAAGGATTAGAAATACAATAGGAGAATTGACAAAGCAAATTTAAACCTGTCCTCCTATTTTGAAAAGCCCATTCATTACCCGCCGCCTCAAAACAAAAATAAACACGTCTGAGACTTTGTTCCGATAAGGCCAGGGGATAATACAATGGCGCTGGATGCCGTCCTACTACATCAGCTTCAACTCCAACCCACATAAGACATCCAAGACCAATCCTTGCCACACGATTGTTCAGTGATCAGTGTCCACAGTCCATCAATCCAGAATTTAACTGTTTATCAATTTTGTTATGATGAGTGGGTAATAAAAAACGACCAAAACCTTCTGAAGATTTATATACTCTGAGTTGAATTGAGTTTATTGTTAATATTCTTATCATTTCAAAACACCACAAGACTGCGATACAATAAAAAGATAGGAAGGTGTCAAAATGACATGGAGTAGTCTTTGAAATTAGACACCCACTTTCAACAGAGTAGCGAGCTCACCAGCCAAAGCACAACTCACTAATCTCGTGCAAACAGTGTCTTATATTACCTTCAATACACACTATATGCATCGCTTATCCCGATCTGACATGCGCAAACGAATCAACACCCAAATTACCTCGCAACAGTCGTATCCCAGCTGCAGGAACCCGGCGGGTGGCATGGACACAGGAAACAGCCCGCTGACCATTTCCGGAGCGCCGTCGCCTCTCTGGACCAGAATACTGAATAGGTCGCGGTTCAGTCCGAAATCGTTTCTACGGGGCAGCAGTTCTGGGTCGGACGATGTTCTGATGATGAGCTGGCAGATCAGAAGCCCGAACGAGAACAGGTCGGACTGAAAATAATGCCGAGTATTCATAAGTCAATGGAGTAGCAGTCAGTCACTCAGTTAACAAGTTTGGATCTCCAACTGTCATTTCACGGGTGGAATGAGGCCTGCCCAGCCCTCATGGTGGAATTCGAAGTTTCACCTTTTCAAAGTGTGTTTTCATGACACACCCTCAAATAAGAGTTGATTTAACACATTACAGTCTTTAATGATTTGATTTCCAAAGACCCAATGCCTGTACTGGCTAGCTAGATAAAATAGTGGTCATGGATGAGTTAAACGGCGGATGTCAAACAGTATTTGCATTTTTCAAGTGAAATTAAGCTTGCCTATCCCTTCTTACGGTAGGAGTCAAACTTTCTGCTTTTCAGAGGGTGTTTCATGACACACCCTCTACTCAATTCTGATTTGCCCTAGTATCGTTTCAAATTACTTGCATTTAAAGGAGCTAATTGAACCAATGACTAGCCAGCTAGATAAAATAACAGTCATAGATGAGCGAAAACCACAACTTCTGCAGAACAGTATTTCATCTGCAATATAACAGTTGTCAAGCATGCCCACTACATAATCGAGTCAAAACACAAGCAGAACTACTGAATACTATAGTTTGCAATCGAGATTACAGGACAAGGATCTGCCACTTCCGTGTACAATCTGTACACTCCCAATAGTATACTTTATACATATACAGTATTCTAAGCCAAGGTATGTGTGCGATTGAAAGACAATTTCAAGATGTCTCAACTCTTTCCCACCTCGTCATTTTATCGCAATCTTGTGGTGTTTTGCAACGATGAAATTATATATAAACTGAAATGAACTGAAAAACTTCAAAGTGTTCACTCCCGACTCATTTTATACTTGAGAGCTTTTGAAACGAAGGAGATAAGTACTGAAAGCGTTGTGTTTAGTCTGGTGTGCGTTCCCACACAGCTAAAGACGAGCTGCACCGCCGAAATCCATCATCGATAACGCAAAAAGACCGGAGATACACCCACAACAGACCTACTAATACTAATACTCCCAGCGAAGGTCTTATAATTTCCAAACAACCTACAACGTCCCACCGTATTTCCTCCACAGGGAATTTCCTGCACATTATGTCACCCCGAATAATGCAACTCATCGTTATCACGTATATTACGCGCATGACATAATTCGTGATCGAAACGCGTACGGGGCGATGTCACTATTCCTCCCAATTATCCATTGCAGCAGTGTTGCAACATGGAACGATGCCACCGTTGGAGACAGTGGCGGGAAATAGCAGTTTCGTCATATCCTGAAGTAGGTGCAAAAGGGGGCGTGCATCTAGTACGCAACTAACGCTTGCGAGCGTATGGTGCGTCTAGTTCCTGCATATAACACGGACACGTCTTAATAGCAACAAATAATTTGACAGCTGCTCGCAACTGTTGGAGCAATAAAGATTTGACTAGTCAAGACACTCACAACCATGTGTTAGAGTCGTATAATTCACAGTCAATATTACTACTGTCTAAGATACAAAGCCCTACAACGATTGCATCACATTACACGTTTCTAATTTGCAAATACTGAAAGTCCACGAGCACATAACTGTACGTGGGTTTATAATCTTACTTTAAATTAAATAAATTCAAAACTTTCTACTGAAAGAACCTCGCTTTTACCGGTTGGAATT
>ATSW01002126.1:0-14607 GCA_000444245.1 Botryllus schlosseri | reverse complement strand
AAACAGACGTGCTAGCAACAAGCCCCTTCTCATACCTCCTTTTAAGACGCCTCATAAACGTTAAACGGGAAGAGCTCATTTCCCAAACAATTCGGAAGCCGATATGTCAAGTGAATAACCACGAATCGAAGCCTCGATGGGTATACTCGTTTGTCTGACGGTGGCCTTGTAGTTGTCGCATTATGATGGTTGTGTAACCTGCCTCGATTATGGCATTTTATGACCATGTCTTTAGGCTTTTTTCAGCGTAACTGCCTATTAGGGAGTGCAAGGCCCTATTTACCTATAGCCAGGATGATATCGAGTCATACATCTATCCTGCCCGGATACTACTATCTGGTCCGCAGTTCTGCTTTCAACAGTTGAATATTGAGTTATACTCAAAGTAGGAGTCGATGTATTGGCTGCCGGGCTGGTTGCCACGACGGTGGTGAAAACGAATTTTGGCCGGTATGGCTGCCCGGTTGAGGGCAAGATGTTGTAATATTTTTATTATAAGTCACTTAGGAGTCCCATTGATTCGGAAAGGTGAACTGAACATTAAAGCACATTCCCTTGTTAGAAATTTCACATTTGAACGCGATGTGCTATAGGCTCTATCGCTTTACGATTCTACCGTAAGGGTAGCGAGGAGACAGCAATATCAGACAGATATCGTCTTGAGTTAAGTCCAGGCCTACACTGGTACCATGAAAGCTCTTACACCTACCCTATTGTAAACGGTCTTCTAGTAACTCTGCTACTCGTGGCCCATGCACCTAATTACCTGACAGTAACAACCCACTGTTAACAGTAAATGGCACAAATTTTGCATTGGGCCTTGCGGTGCAATTGTGTAAAACTAGGCGGTGAAAGCTGTGGTGTGATGTTACCAGTGGTAGAACTGAATCATTGTATTAAAAACCGGGTCGGTTATGTTGGTTGAACTCGACATTGTCAAACATAGTATGGCCCACCGGTGATGACTAATGATGAGTGGGTCAAAGTGCAAGTATTCTTCGGCATATTTCTATCAAAAGTTGGGATTTGTTATAAGTAATAGGCCTACTGTGCATCCAAGTAAATAATCTCTCAAGACAGCAATAGTCGAACATGCTCATATATTATACTTACCATATTTTGGAAATCTAAAAGAGGACACTTTTTCAGAAATTTGAGACTTGCAAAACCGGAGAAGAATTCTCAAAAACCGGTGAATTTTTCTCACTTTGCGATCGGTTGACTAAAAAAAAGGTCATCTTTCCGCTCAGAGCTCAAAATAACGTTTTTCTCTCCGCATTGCTTGGTGGATGACTAAAAAAAGGCCATCTTTCCGCTCAGAGCTCAAAGTAACGTTTTTCTGTCCGCATTGCTAGGTGGATGACTAAAAAAAGGTCATCTTTCCGCTCAGAGCTCAAAATAACGTTTTTCTCTCCGCATTGCTTGGTGGATGACTAAAAAAAAGGCCATCTTTCCGCTCAGAGCTCAAAATAACGTTTTTCTCTCCGCATTGCTAGGTGGATGGTGGATGAATAGAAAAAAAAAGGTCAACTTTTCGCTCAGAGCTAAAATCACCGTTTTTCACTCCGAAATACCCCCGGAGCGTTACTTCTGTGCTAATTTACGGCATATCACTCGCAATTTGCTCTAAATCTGACCTAAATTTTCAAAAAAGAGGACAAAATCTCAAAAAAGAGGACAAAAGGGCGTCCTCCGAGGACACTTTCAAAAAAGTCAAAAAAGAGGACAAATCCTCTTAAAAGAGAACGTATGGTAACCCTATCATATATCACAATATAACCGTTCGGCGGCAACATTGCTCTGGCCACAATAAGCAGTAAGTCTGCGACATCAAATTCCGAGAAAGGCAGATATAGTTTTCAAAGAATAATGTGGAACGAACGCTAAGGCTAAATCCCTTTTATGCAAGTTACAGTGCTAGAAGAATATACTGGAAATATATGTTGTTACACTGCTAGAATAGAGTCCTAAATGATCAGCAATATTATATATGACACGTAACAATGAAGCACTCCACGGAAAAATAAAGACATTTATTCTGGGGTTACAGTTTGGCATCATGTGACTGCAAAATGTCTGAATCCAGCCCGCGACTCAAATTGAATTGGACATACCTGCAGTCATAGTTTAGCTGATTCAATTGGTTTTGTAGCAGGGGATTGTGGTTACGATTTTCGTACAAATTATAATGAATGATCTAAGCGGAGAGGAATTCGAACAATTTCATATCCGTTTCCTATGTAAGAATTCAAATATGGGGAAGTTGGCACTTCTGCTGGAATTTTCATTGACACTCGAGTTAAATAGTATATTCATATTGAAATGAACCCGAATATTTTCGGCTGACACTCGTCAGGGGTAATCGTCAGCAACTAGTAGAGAATTGGAAAGAACATTGTATATCAACAATCGTATCACAAAATATGACGTCACCAGCATGAAATTTCGAATGAGAGAGCGTTCAATGTACTATTTTTAGGTGATACACGAACTCCTTTTGTTGACAGAGTTTTGGTTGGTGTATTTTGATAAAAGTTGATTCCAAGGCACACAAATGGAATTGTGAACGGCCTCGCGTTGCGTAATGAATGTGACTGTCACAATGTGACACGATATATGTGCGCTGCTGAATTGTGAACGACACTCGAGTTGCGTAATGAATGTGACTGTCACAATGTGACACGATATATGTGCGCTGCCACCGTTGACTTTGACCTTGTTAACATTTACCCCTATACACCACTGAATAGCCGGGAAACACGAGTATCCTGTATAACGTGACAATGACCTCGAAATCGGATATAAGCATTCGATGCAGATATAAAAACAAGCGAAGCACAGGTTGTGTGGGCATGCATATGTTTAGTTTGAAATGTAACAAAGCAATTCCTTAGTCTGTGTGCGATTCGGGGCATGAACCCCGGACCCGTTTTAATGCCAAGAACTTTTCGCGTACTCCGCTATAAGACTTCGAGAACTGTGACATAAGTTCCGCGAAAATCGCGGATGCAACTACAATTCCTTCGGGTCGCGACATTTGCTTGCTTCGACCTCAGTGGCCACTTTTGTATTTTAGTCCGGTATAGAGGTCTGCTTAAATAGATATAAATGATTTGTTTTAAACTATTTTTACTTGACGAAATGTAGCGAAGGCAGCTGCTCTACGGGCACGCCAAATCGTATATCCTAGAAGCTACAAGTGCTAAACTTTCACAGGTGTAAACTCCCAAGGTTTTAAACTCATACATGCAAAACCTCAAAAAGTGCTGTGACGGCTAATTGGTAGGAGGGAAGGAGCTTTCTAGCTATGTGCCTGTGTTGCTGTACTTACAGTCGCAACGATGTCTGTCGCGTAAAAATAATATGCCTATTTGTATACAGTGCTATGCGTGTAATGCTAAGTATGGCTAGCTGTCGAGTCCTATTGCTATCACTAATGCTTTTATTTGAAGGAAGTCAAGGTAAGAATATTGGTACACAGGCATTTGGGGACGTGTCAATGTAAACGCATTTAATGTTACTTCAGTTGTGCGAAAACTGTAGTTATAGCATTGGCACAGATAGGGTTGCATTTAAAACAAAAAAATACCAATAAAATACATGTTTTAAACAAGGGCCATGTTTTAAACATGTTTGTTTTATATTGATTGCTGCTTTAAATGTAACCCTAGTCACAGAGATATATTTTGTAAATTTGTACAAAGCAATACATAACTATTTCTTCTCTTAACTTATAATGTCTGATACGCTCCGACGGCATGCCAATGTTTGTGACCAAAGTAAATATTGCGGTATCCTACCTTCTGAATGCTTGTAATGTTAATTCTACGGAATTTCTCGAGTAGGCGTGTGGTTATTTCGTTCTAAATTGATACAATTTTATTGAATGTTGATGGTAGATCACCCGAAAGTTCATATCGAGGATTGCATCTTCTCTTTCTAACATCCCACTGCTTACTTTTAGGATTGTTTTTCAAGAAGCGGAATATGTTTAAATACCGACCGAGAAGACTGCAAAGGTATACCGATAGAATAGCGAATCTGTTGGTAATTCCTATGTGGAGCAAGTTCGTATGACCCATATAAACCGCTCCGCGGCTTTCCTCTTCGATATATTAGATTGCGGCACACCCTCAATATTTAAGATCACTTTCGCAATTCGAAGCTACAAGATATATTACAGTATAATAGCAGTGACCACATTCTTTGAGGACATACATTTTTACTGGTTCGTATTGCAAACATATTAATCCACATCTTCACTAATTCACTTACAGCCGAAAGCCTACTGGTAAGTAATTTTGTCTGTACTTTACTATATCTCTCACACACATCACGCAATAGGCTACCCCCATTCCTAGATACTGATATGTAAACTGCAATACAGGCCCCTCTCCCATATTGGCGTGAAGTACCATCGTAAGGCATAGGCCAGGAGCGGGTGACTTCCCCGGTCGGCGGGCCTGATACGATAGGATGACGTACTGTGCGGGCCGGATTACAAAATCGATAAATTAATCGCGTATTTATCCACCTATACAAGGAATAAATTGTATTTAATATAGACCAAAACAGTATTTGATGAATTTATTAACCTAATGTACTTCAATAACTGTTGGAGTCAATCAGACATCTGTGGTTGATCAAAGTTGTCAACAAGTTCTTCGAACACAGGCTGCATGTCTGATATAGAAACCCCTAGTAAATAATTGCACCTGCATGTGAGCATCATCAGTTGTATTGAAACGCAACCTTGTCTTGTTAACGTTCGTGGTCGCAAATCTTTGCTCGCAAATGTATCATGTAGAAATAGAACGTTGAATATTTTTGTCCTTGATGTTTTGCGGCATATACATCGACTCATGATAGACATAAACACGATATGTGCATATGCATTGGATGATATGTAGACACGAACGGAACAAGTATAGTTTCATGACCATCTTTCTCGGGCTAGCAAACTTGGATTCATTCTGTGACGCATAAAGTTTGTCAATACTTTCAGATTAGAATTTCACTTTCAAGGTGGAAACTCTCTGTGGGCCGCTCTAAATCCTGTCACGAGCCGTATATGCTACCCGCCCCTGACATAGGCTATATAATTGGTTTGATACTGCTAGTGAAGTGAATAGAATGCAATATCTGGCTACGTAAAACATGTCTGATAACCAAATTTTTTCTGTATACAATATCGGATATTAGAATGGGAAGTGGAGGAGTATACCTAATAGTCTCACTCAAAGACTACGAATATATACGGTGCCACCCAGTCAAAAGAAAAAGCAACCCTTTTTATAGCATCGCCACCCCTCGAAGGATTTGAGATGATACCAATCACCGAAAGCATGAAGAAAGATTTTATTAAATATCACAATCTGGCAAGAGGTTCCGTCGATCCGCCCGCAGCCGACATGAGAATGTTGGAATGGGATGATAAAATTGCTCAAGTTGCGCAGAAATTTGTCAAGTAAGTGCGATCTAGACCGAGTAAAGACTCTGAGATATTACTTACATTCAACTTGCCTTATCTAATTCAAAACAACTTTCAGTTTACACGGTGACGCGGGATATCATGAATTCCTTTCGTTTTTATGACTTAACACGACTAGGGTTGCATTTAAAAGAAAAATCATTCATTTTTTATTTATTTTCAAGCCACGACGTCACGAATATTCAATTGTGACGTCGTAGTCGATTGACATTGACCATTGACAATATAGGGTAAATATATTGCTCCTTTGACAAAATATCTGTACCATTGCTGTTGAACCGACTATTTTGAGGGTTCCAACCATCGCATATCGATATACGTTGGCTATAACTGGTGGTAATTGACCTTAGGCTCATACAACATGTTTTTTAGAAAGTATTTACACAATTACGGCATAATTTTACAACTTGAAAAAAAAACAATTTTTATTTTAAGCGCCGTTTGTTTTAAATGAAACCCTGAACACGACCATTTGAATTAGGAGTTCTGTCCCCCTAAAAACGCGTCCATGGTTGACTCTCTGAAATGTTGCTTACGAAACCGCTGTCAAAGCTCTATAATTCAGAAAATGCGAGTTCAAACACTCGGACGCGAAAGAACGAACCATTGCCGGGTATCCGTACGGGCTCGGCGAAAACATATTCGTGGGAATGTCGAAGTATCACGTCAAGCCGCAGTACATAACCGAAAAGTGGGACGAAGAGGTAGGTTTGTCTGCTAATTTCTAGGGCCCTGCCGCTGAGATGGTCTGTCCTAGTCGTTCTCAATGCGTGTTGGTTGTTAATATTATTTCTGGAAGAGTATGAGGGATCCAGGCCTTTTCGAGGACACGAGTCTTGTTCATATGATGAATACGCCACACATTGAATGTTCGCTTTCTACACCATGACATTTCAATGACAAGAATAGTTATTCCGGTTCAGTTTTAACATCTAGTGCTTTCCATATAAAATGATGAATTCGGCTTTACTTTGACTTGTGCTTTGGTAGCTTCTGTGACCATCGTATCGTGTAACAGCACACATCCGTTTACGACTATACAATTCCTTTCGCGCGAATGATACTCATGGTATTACGTGACAGCATGCTCATTGGTGCAAGAATATCTTACATAAATGGATTGGTGAATAAAAAGCATTGTATGCTCGGAATTTCTTGTTCTAATCGTTTTGGCGTCAATACTGTATTCGTAAGCAACAGGTTTTATAATTGCCCTTATCTCTCCGTTGTTAATGTAGCCTTCTATCCTTTTGAGGTATTGTCGTGTTGTGATTTTTGATTTTTGTGCAGAGAGAATTCTACAATTTCGACGACATGAGCTGCTTACCGAACAAATTGTGTGGTCACTATACCCAAGTAGTATGGTCCACCTCAACCAAGGTCGGCTGTGCCATCGCAAAATGTCCGTAAGTATAGAACCATACTAATGGACAATTGGACAAATGGGCATACGTCACCGTTCTAATATTGTCCTCTTTTACAGCCACATTAAATACACGTCTCACAGCATGATAGATCTGATCGCAGTGTGTCACTACGGTCCCCCTGGAAATTGGAGGGGGCAGAAGCCTTATAAAGTCGGAGAGGCGTGCTCGGCTTGTCCCGCTGATGCCAATATATGCTATAATGGCTTTTGCACTTGAGCGATAAACTTTATGGATATGTGCTCCAATGTGCGCTGTATATTTGTTTTCTGATTAAGCTGACAACGATTGATGTTGACTGTAAATAATTTAACGCATATTTTAGTACAATGCATTACGATGATTTGTGTGATGTATATTGGTTTAATGCAAGAAAATATATCTGAATGAAATTGATGATTTAGGTACTAATTAATGAAGCGTGCTAATCGTGATACGATTCATACATAAAGACATACCAGTACACAAAAACAAAAATGTTTAAATCAATAGTAGAATGAAATACTCATACGAGGGTATGAATAGATTCTGGGATGGAGTTTGTAATTACTCAATATGCAACTATAGCAAGAATATGTGTATTCAATCGCATAATATACGAATCCATGATCCAATTACCCCTTACACGTGTGGGTATCGTGTACGAAATGATTGATCCGATTGCTCGGATAACTCACTTGATAGCACGATCGAAATCATCGGCAAATTACCTTTGTACGGCATGCGGGGTTTTGCATAGGCTATATCATTATCTGATCCGAGTCGTAAGCGGTATTATCCCAAAGCATAGAACGAAAGTTGGCTGTGCTGCAAGTCGGCAGATCGTAATAATAACGGTAATAATAATTATGCTGGTGTAAAATGACCAATGAGTACTTGAAACCAGTGTTGGGATCAAGTCACTAACTTCGAGTCACGAGTCATTTCGAGTCATTGCACATTTTGACTCGAGTCAAGTCAAGTCAATCGAATTTCGAAGGTGACTCGAGTCAAGTCAAGTCACTCGATTTTCGGAGGTGACTCGAGTCAAGTCGAGTCAAGTCAAGTCAAATCACGAGTCAAGTCACAATTCAAGTCAAGTTGCGTTTTCGAAGTAGGAGGCATGATTACGTCATTGCATTTTGTTAGCTGTCTGAAATACAGATTGCGTGGTCATTGATTTTGAACCGATGATCGAATATAGAGTCAAATATACACGCAAGAAGGCGCTGTATCGCTCACATATACGTATAACTGCTAAACTACGTAAAATTGCATAGCTCCAGTATATATAGTTACCAGCGAAAATGGGTAATAAAGAAACGAATTGTTAAGATGAAATACATTACCCATTTACAAATTGATATGATACAATCCAAGCCTGCGCTAATGGCTGACAACTATATGAATTATCTTTCAATTTAATTTCATTAAAACAAGAGGTTTGATTAAGAACAGAGAACAGAAATAAACATTTTGCTCTTAAATTACTTGACTATACAAGTTTACGACAACGTAAGCTGTAAGCGTCGATCACTTCGTTTGCGGTCAGTTTATTTGTGAGAGAACAATGGAGGCTCAGTGAAACGCACGATCATTTAATGATTGGTCGCTCTCACGGGTTGCACCAGCGTTTCGTGAACGATTCGACCATACGCAAGATTCAGTGATTTTTATCGGCACCGATTTCTTGATGACTTGAAATTGACTCGTGAAATTTGCTCCGAGTCACGAGTCAATCCACATTTCTGATACGCCGAGTCAAGTCAAGTCAAGTCATTGTAGCAAAGTGACTCGAGTCAAGTCAAGTCATGCGTAAAAGGTGACTCGAGTCATCCCAACACTGCTTGAAACACCATGAATACAGAAACAACAAGAAGTTATGATCCTACATTGTACTTCGACCGGCAGGCCTACTGGTCAATTGGTAGCAGAAATGAAGTAGTAACCAAAATCAGGTCAGGATAATAACACTGAATATCGGACTGATGTAAAATGACCAATGTAGTATAAAACAGTGCTCTCAACAGGTGTGCACGGTGCACCGGAAATTGCAACAAAATATGCATGAGGTGCGCCAGTGGTGTCGATGTTATTTCAATTTTAATATAGATACCATCATAAGTTGTGTTGAAAATGGGCAGAGAGTACGATAAATTTTGTTGAAATGTCAAGGGGTACGGGCGCTAAAAAGGTTAAGAAACACGGCTCTAAAATAAGCCGTGATCAGTGACGAGCTGGGGCTGGTAGCCTTTTGTTAAGTCGGCATACATGTGAAAGTGATGATCTTTTTTTTTGTGCGCTCAAAAGGATGCATGAGTTCGACGCAACAACTTTAGGTGTGCATCACACTACAAATTGTCGAAGGGCACGGGTCTAAAACACTAAAAACACTTTAGCTGCCAAGGCCTGTTATGGAAATTACCAACAAACGCCAGCAAGCAATGAATTTTCGACTAGTTGAATATTTAGCTGGAATCGGGCGTACTGACAAGTGTAAACCTTGTGCATCTTACGAATTTTTTTTCAATATCAAGGAATTATCAAAATATTGCAATTTTTTGGCTTCTAATTTTATGAAAGACCACCTAGTGGTCAAACCGAAAAAAGGTTGACCTGTTGTATACAGACGTTATTTTAAAAAAAATACTTCCGTTACGAAAATGGTTGTTTCTGACAACAAGCCTATTGGGTAGCGTCGAATACACCCGTAATCAGGGGATAGAACCAATTCCGGACTTCACTGTACGCATTTGAAAATATCCTAAATATAGGATTGCTGGCACTTTATGGGATTGGGTAAAATCCTAAATTTAGGATTGTTGGCAGTCAAAATGTTAAACAACTCGTGTGAGCTTAGCCTATATAAAAATCAATACTGTAAGGTTGACCGGGAGATTGACTTTTTCTTTCATTCTAGTATGCCCTGCCCAACTTTTGGACGGAGATCGAACATAATAATTAAATCAAATGATCGCTCATGTAACGCCATTGAACGATTCTCTCGTGGCAACGCGTATCATTTGGCATTCAACGACAAGACCTGTGTTTGATCACCGGATCGTATTGACAGAGTTTCCAGAGTACTCTATAGTTCATATCCGAAACACAATGCGGCTATTGATAAGGTAAAATTACGACAATTATTTGCCGAGATGGTGAAGGCGTCGCCATTCATTGTCATATATGTCGGATTACTCGGTGGCACTGATAAAATGATAGGTCTACCAGATTGGTAAACAGCGATATGTGTAGCAGGACTTCTGGTGCTGATCCAGCGGCCATAGATTTCGGATGGTACGGGATTGTGGAAAATAGATCCGAGCTGATCAGTTTCAGAAATGTAATATTAAGTACTTTAGTTATTCTAGCAGCATTGATATGCCCACTCCTCCAACATCCTATAAGATGTATAGTGCATACATTGAGAGCTGCAAAGCTATAGTCATTAGTTAGGTATGCAAGTATAAAAATTAACGAAATGTGCGTATGTAGTGAATGTGAATGTCGTAGGCTACCACTAGATGCAACGAAAATTTAGTTAGTAATCTGTATCGAGAACTCCTAAACTCGTTTTGGACGCAAGTCGAAAATAACTTTCAAATCCATGAGATGCACCCATCAACATTATCGAGCATTGGATTTTCCTTGTGTAGAGTGTTGAACTATTGAATGATTGGCATATATTCCGAAGTGTGGAAGCAACAATTGAGTAAAAATATAATCACTTGTGCAAATGTTTTTAATACGACATTTGCAAAGAAAGCGGTGGGCAGGTGCATTTTACCAACAATCAAATTTGTTACGCAACACAAAGCTATCGGGCTATTATCCGTCGGTGAATGTTAATATTGGCACGCTTTGAGGGGGCGCTTTCTTGTGTCTCGACTTATGTATAACCATCACAACTCGGTAGCGAATGACAATGAATGCGAACACCGACTAATCGATGACAGATTGAAGCCGGATGAACTCCCAATGTTCAATTATGCTCGTATTTACAGTTACTGGCGACTCGGTCTTAGTTCGTAGCACATGAGCACCTTGTAAAATATGAAAAATGGGTTTGCAGTTACATCTCAGCTGCTATGGCCGATTTTCTTAGCAAAGTAAAAACGTATAAGCTTACTTTATGACCATGACCAGGCCGATCATCAATTATTGTGTTCATGTTTTCGGTATTAACGGTATTCTTCTAATAAGTTTGTAACAATTAAGGAAATCAAATCGATACAATATCATGAAAACCAAAATGCCAAGATGTGTACCTCGCTCGTCAGGATACCATTGGCGACGTCCACACTGATAAGCGTCATGTGGGTTTTCAGGTCAGGATGCGATATTAAATCATCTGTAGCCATGACATTATGAAAACGGGTAAAATTATACGAACGAGACTCAATTTACGATATCAGTCGATCATAGCACTTAACGACTCCACAGTGTTAGTGCGTATTTCTAACCCCATCAATTTCTGTAAGCGGTTCAGTTCAATTCGGTTTTATGAATAATTTTATCATTTCATGATTGTGATAAAATACAAAGATAAGAAGAAACCGAAACGGCTTGTGGTATAGTCTTTCAATCAGACGCCCACGCGGTTAAAAATATCGCATGTAGTCTAATTATATAATTGATCCCGTTGTATCGGTCATCAGATCTGTAACAGAAGCAATGCTGCCGGAATAGAATTAGCCAGACATACGCCTAATAAAATCGAAATATAAAAAGTCGATGCTGGTCTGCGGGTCTGTGCCTCGAAGCCTTCCCCGCCACCGAAATCCGCCAGCGCAATCTGCTAGACGCGTATCGATTGATCACAGAGAACGCATAGAATATATCTGCCTTATTTTTCTTGTATCATAGATCATCGCGTGAGTAACAATAACATCGGTGTGAGGGTTGCTTTGTACCAGGCTTAGGTAGCTTGGTGAAGGGATTTTCGAAAATCGGTTACTGTTACTATCAGGAATGGAAGTTGGCAGAATTAACTTTTGAGATATCAGATAAGTAAAGTAGTTTCTGGATGTCTGCCCACGGAAGCTCTGCCGCGAGTTTGGACGGACGTAAAAAGGATACCGAACGTCGTAAAGGGCAAGGTAATTATACTGAAGGCGTATAGGCTATTGTCCTCACCGTCCTCACCGCGTAAATGGTAAACCGTGCTGAAAGTCGGAAGCACATGAATCATAAGTATATTATCAGCTTGGTGCAAGATGACAATATATATTCGAGTCATTCCGTCGGTTGAACTCCACGGCATGTTTACCGAGAGCAGAGTAGAACTATAAAATCATTTAGGAATCTATTTTCAATTTCAGTATATCTGGATGGGATTCCGCAATTATATATTTTCTTCTTGATTTGTAATTAACGCTGATACGTCCACAAATGACTGACTTGCGGTTTGCTGCATGATGTTGATTATCGCATATGTCGTATTTAGATACTCATATTAGCACATGGATTCCCAACCTTTTATATTGTCGCGACCCAAAATTCCGATTTGAAGATGTTTCGCGATTCACCTCAAAATTTGGAATGCTAATTACTATAGGGATGATGTGAATGTGAGGTTCACGTTCACAAACGAACCTTGGTAGGTTCTGCACTGTGAACCTTTTTCATATATTACAATTTTCACGTCATTATAACATCTTTGGTTGAAATTTATTGCACTTCAACTGCGGGCCACTTTGTGCCTGGCGCTGGCAGCATAAAAAATCAACACTAAACGAGCATGCGGCAGCTTGACAATCTCAAATATTTTACCGGCTTTGTTACAAAAGTTTTCTCGAAATGTCCATCTTTCTGTTTGTGAATATTGATATCGTTGTCTGATGTAAAAAATCTAGCAAGCGTACGGGATCCATTTCGATTTAATGTGTTTATTGTATCATAAAAACCAAATGCGTGCGATTGTGGTGTTGGCTACTGATGTATAACTTGTTAATGGGGTAAAACCCATGGTGCCGCCATAGCACACTCTGCCAATATCGACGTAGCAATACTCGACGCCGAATACATTGTCCGGTGTGGCCTAGACCGTTAAGGCGTAAGCTTATATTCCCTTGCAAGTCCTCGTCGAAATTGTTGGCAAAGCGACGGAAGATATTGAGTTTATGAGATTATTATATCCTTTGATTGCTCCAGTTGATGCATTTGGCGACGTTCGAAAAGTCAGTATGTACTTCAGCATTGTGGCATTATGTGACCCGAGTCGTTGCTAGGTATCGTGTGGATAGTAAATATCACTACACCTAAATGTAGGGTTGCAATTAGCATTATGACGTCACGTGACGTCATGAGGTTCACGTTCGCGTTCACACAGAACCTTTCAAAAAGGTTCGCGTTCACACCAACCCGAACCTTTTAGAGGTTCACACCATCCCTACTAATTACGAAAACATGGTCAGCACCTTCGCCCGACCTTGTCTTGCGAAAAGCCTTAAATAAAAATGGGCCATGCTACTAGTCGGCAGATCAGTCAGGAATCATAATAAGATGAATATTGGTCTGGTGTAAGGCTGTATTTAAAACAAAAATCAATTTAAAATATACATGTTCAAAACAAGGCCCTTGTTTAAAACATGTTTTTATTTGTTTTTCTTGTTTTTTTTAAAGCCATGACGTCACGAATATTCAATTGTGACGTCATATTGGATTGATATTGACAATTAAAAACATATGGTAAATATAGCTCCATTGACGAAATATCTACTATTGCTGTTGAACCGACTACTTTGAGGGTTCCAAGCATCCCATATCGATGTACGTCGTCTACATCGGGTGAGAATTGTCCGTAGGCTAATAAAACATGTTTTTTGGAAAGTATTTACACAATCTTGGCATAATTTTACAACTAAAAAAAATTGTTTTTTTAAAAATGGCCTTTGTTTAAAACACGATTTAAGCAAAGTTTTATAAAACACCGTTTGTTTTAAATTCCACCCTGGTCTGGTGTAAATGACTACAGCAGTCGAGATATACCATGGTTACCAAAGCAACTATGACTTGTAGTTTTCCTGAAAGGAAAAAAATCCCGACCGATTGATATTTGTTCGTTCTATTTTGACAAATGAACTAAAATTTCTCAAAAAGGAGCCACCGATAGCTACCGGTTAATTTGCATTCTTGTGATTGGTGTTGGTATTTAATCGTCGTCTTCGAGACCCCCGGAGTAAAGGCAAACGAGACCTTTAAGTTGGAAACCCCTGGATTAGTTGGTATCGGTGACTAAATATTTAGCTATCTATCATACAACAACATGCTATATTTCCTTGAGTGCTTTCCTTATGCTAAGAATGCCGGTAAAAGCCAACCAGGAGGTTGGAAATTCATTGAAATTCATTTCATTTATAATCTAGCAAAGTCCACCAAACACACAAAAGATGGCTCCAAAAAAGGCAATGTGACTCCGAAGCACAGTGACGCTACTCCTGAGCATGGCGGTCGAAGGTCAAGGAAAGGATTCAAAAGGAGGTGGGTCAGCGTTTATCTAGCGACAGTATACAACACCTATTGGAGATGTAGAATATATACGACTATACGAATCAAATCCAATTCGAATCTATGCATCCAAGTCAATACATGATAATTATTGTTCTTATATCCGAATGTTGCATGGAATTTTCGTAATTATCAAGAACTCCGTGTCCAAGTCCAAGTCAAAATCAAAATCCGGCTTCAAAATATCGGAACCCTATCAAATCC
>ATSW01002125.1:0-11337 GCA_000444245.1 Botryllus schlosseri | reverse complement strand
TGTCAGAAAATTCAAGCATAGCACCAGCGAAGAAACTCTTTCAAAATACGCTAACAAGCAGCAAGGGAAGGACTCCACGTCAGACGGTAGCGATGACTCGAGCGAAGATGGAGAAGAAGCATCGGAGGGTGACGACGAAGACTCTGAATGCGAAAATGTGCAATGGTGTGATTTACGATGTTGTGCCTACCGCCGTCAAATTGTATTCAGTACTCAATGGTTCATGAACAGAGGTTGATTCAGGGCTTCTGTTGTCTTCACATATGTGGTTACTTGCTTGGAAAAGCCTTTGTCAACAAGTCAGTCAGTAGGTTAATATACGTATGCTCAAGCCCCTGTGAAGTTGATGATAACCAAATATGTAGTCTTATCACTCTCTTATAACTAGGGCTGGGTACATTGACTTGAGTACTCGGATTCGAGTCGAGTACTGATTGTGATGATTTAGCTCAAGCAATAAGCTTTAATTCATATCTATTACCAATACTATACAGCCATTTCGACATAATTGATGGGAATTAACGTTTGGACACCATTAAATCCTTGAAACTTTAATTGGTTATTATAGCATCGAAAATATGTAGCATGACATTACGCATGCTTGCATAGAGACAACATACTGGTACTGGATACTGGTGACGGCAGCTCTATTGTCCATTGTATATAGATATATTCAAATAATTCATGTGCCTTCTGGGTTGTCACAGTAACATCACACCATCATCCGGGGCTCAAGCCAGCGCTGAAGCAAAGGAGAACGATATTCATATTGTTGTAAATAACGACTCGGACCTCAGTATCGCTTCACCGGTTGGACAAGTTCCTACCATACTGGGAACCATGCAATGTCGGGTAGGCGATTGTGTTCGTTATAGTTCTGTTTTTCTGTAAAATAACCGTAATCTTGGTTGATATTAATACAACAATAAAGGTGCACATAACTTGGAGTGAATAAATTGAAAAAAGAAATTATTTCAAAAGTTAGGGTTGATATATGGCCCCAAATATCAAATGAAATACCTCTGTCGTGATTTAGGGTTGCTGCACAGTGCACACTCAAGTGTCCGAGCAATTTCACAAGACGAGCCCTAAATACCTAATATTGCCGTACCTTGATAACCGCTTATACTAGAAGGGTAGTGCCAGCTCAAGCCCATATCAGCAATGACTTGGTCAAAGAAGGAACGCTTGCCCATAGCAAATATGTTACCGCCAAAAAGAGATTGATGTAGAATCATCGCAGATTTTGGAATCTCACGAATGTATATTGCGTGACACCCTAGGCTATGTCATTGTCCATTGTATTACGACCTGAGTTACACACATTTTTGACGTGACAGGACTGAATGAAGATTTTGTAATAGCGCTTGTAAATGTCATTTTTTCGATGAAATTTAAAATTATGTGACCTAGTCTGGTCTTCAACTAAGCACTGCTGCTGTGCAGCTTACAGAAGAGTCGCAATCTGAAATTTCTATAAGTCGCAGTTGTCGCTCATGATGCATTTATGGTTTTGTTTCTAGTTTGCTGAATGCGAGCTCGACTTCACGTTATCCCAAGACAACGGCGTACATGGCAAACTGCGATTTCTATTCAATATACAGCACCCCGGTCATTCGGAGGAGAAGATTGCAAAAATGGGGTAGGTATCCCTCTATCTACTGACAATGTTGCCTGTATTGGTTTATTGAAATCGGTGTCGTGTTCTGTTATGCGTTAGTAACATAGTCTGACCGATATGCATACGGCAGCGACCGTATCAGTGGTCCGCAATGCCCATCCTTTGCTTTTGAACCATTCGTGTTGCATTGGTTCTAGACAATAATTGCGACTGAACACAATTTAAACGCCACTCCAGAGGCAAAAAACTGCTCTTCAATTTCGATTTTTCACATTCAATATTGATGCATTAGCAACGAGCATGCTTACTGTTATTTTTTTGAAATTTCCCCTTATCTTACATACTTCGAATTGGCGGTGTATTTTCTCATCCTCCAGACACAATATTCTCGTTACCTCCCGTGTTTCAGAAAACAATTTAAAAAATTCATCAAGTCGGTCTTGGAGAAGAACAACAATCTTCTGAATAAAAGCTCATGCGCGTCACTGATGTCTCAATTTCCGTTGGCGGTACGCGCGTTCCTACTGCAAAACCCTGTCATACCCGTCACAGAGATTTACTTCGAATACACGGCTGATTGTCGACGAACTAGCGGCGTGATAGATAAAGATGGAAAAAAGGTGAAATCATTTTATTTTTGGTTGTGTTTCATTAACTAAAGGAACGATTTAGAGTCGTAAACCTAGGAAAGTTTTTGATGTTTTTGTGGCATATAGACTAACTCATGATATATATACACACTAGGGTTGTCCAAAATTTGGAAAATCATGAAACTGCTCGGTCTTAGTGTCTCATTCTATAGATTATTGATAGAAAAACAACAATGAGCCTGAAAGAAGCTCACAGAAAAGCCGTTAATGTTTTGAGCAAAGCGTCTGAAAGTATCTGCCCAAGAATGGGCGTGCCACCGACCATAGAACGTCGAGAAGACTAGTAATCACATAACCACGGCTCTTGATTGGCTAATCGGCTATGCTTCAATGATCACGACAGCAGCAGCTTGCTGATTAGGTGTTCAAGGAGTCTGCTATCGGCCGGGATTCTGAAAGCGCACTGTTGGTAGGTTGGCTGATGATGATTTATGTTTAATTCACGACATGTTGAGGTACGAAATACATGATGAACAAACAGCTGCTGCTTCACAAAAACTTCTACAGCATGACTGCTTTATTGTAAAGGAAACGGCTGTAGCCTACATGCCTTGTTTTCATCGAAGAAAAGCAAAGGCCTATAAGCAAGTGACGAACGAATTCCCCGTTTCAGAAGGGATCCATCATCAATGAGAACAAATATAAAGCTTAACTATGACACTATACTTTGTGTGATCTTATTGGACCCAAGTTGTAGTTGAGTGCTCTGGGTATCGAAACACGAACTGTGCATATATATACCATGAGTGCATGATGTGCATATGCCGCTGGACAAGGCAGGTGCAGAAATAGCCTAGTAAGGCTTTCCAACTCTCCGTTGTACCCCGGTAATGCTGACCATATCTGTTTATCAGGAGGAAATAGAATTCGACGGCGACGCGGAAGATTACTCTGGTCTCAATCAAGCTTTGCAAATCATTTCCGAAGCGTTCGATAACGACGATGAATATAATATGGGCTCGTTCGGCAAAACGTCTCATCACAAATGTTCAAACGTCAAGTTTCACGACGGGCAATGGTAAGTGTAAAGTAAAGGGACTCCCGGAGGCGGTCGGTAACTAAGTGCTTCTGCTTTTTTGGAGTACTCAAGCAGGGTTGTAAATTAGTCAAAAGGTTGCCGAGTCACAAGTCAATCTCACTTTTATAGTTTTGACTCAAGTCAAGTCGAGTCATTTTCAATTCACCACCGAGTCAAGTCCGAGTCCAAGTCAGTGAGTAGAGGGTCGAGTCCGAGTCATAGTGTTGTGACTCTAGAGTCCGAGTCCAAGTCATTGTATTCACTGTTCGGTTTTGAGTTCAATCAAAGCAATCCACATTTTTCAACTCTGCGCGAGTGATATAGAATGACTCGCATTCATAATATCGAAATTTTCATTAGAACTAACAGTTTCTGGCCCAATTTTCCAAGTATAAGGATTGATAGGCGAAATACGAATGATGTGGTAACTTCACCATTCTTCGAAGTTACAATTAAATGTCTGTCTTGGCCGTCCTAGTCTCGAGACTCGGTTCGAGTCATGCACAATGACTCGAGTGCAAGTCGTGTCACTACAAAGATTGACTAGAGTCGAGTCAATTGACGCATTTCAAAAAATGACTCGAGTCAAGTCGAGTCCCCGAAAAATCGTGACTCGAGTTAGTCATGACTCGAGTCGTTACCACCCTGTTAACTCAAGTAAGTTTTTGCCTACTTGCGCCAAATTGAGTACCAACGACGACTACTTTGTCCGCCTCTGGCAGGGTCACCATCAAGGTCCGGCAGACGTACACCCGGGCCAACGTTCAGTGGCAGGACGGCACTGTGGAGAAAAATCTGGAGGCTAAAAATTTATTTCCGGCCCATCACGTCGACGATAACGACTTCTGCCCGGGCGATTTCGTCGTCGATAAAAGAGGTGACTTGACAATATTTGTGTCGCAAGTATTCTGCTTCTGAACGAGGAATGTTGTAACTCAGGGTATGCGGAAGATTCGCGATATGGCGTTATTGTGAAAATGGATAATAAAAATCGAATGGCTAAGGTGCAATGGATGAAGGACGGTATGCCGGAATTGACTGAAGAGGTTTGATTTACTTGTTTTGCTAGTTCAGGCTTCTGCTGACAACTGAGGATTAGATAGGGTTATTCGTGTCCATCTTCTGATATATTTATGGAACATACACTTCGGACCCTGACGTTCATTTTTCTGTAGCACGGGCCAGTGGGTCCATTTACTATAGAAAAGACACCAAATTTGAAATTGATTCAGAAATTTGAAATATAATAAATAATATCATCGATGTGGAATCAAAGCAGCTTATGTCTATTTTACACAGTTTAGAAATTAACTTCATGTTAAGTCTTCGTTTTCATTCAGCCATATCTTGGCCATGATTAACTGTGAAACAATGCTACAATCGTAAACATAGCCAAAAAAATGAAAATTTCACAAAGACTTGGATTTTCTATTAAATTTGGAAAATAGATCTCAAAATTTGAAGAATAGACATAAGCTAGTTCGATTCCCCCGCAACGATATAGAGATTAGAGTTCACTGTCTATTCCGAACTTAACGTATGTAAGACTATAATATCGAAATGGTTTATGCGAATTTCTCATTAATTTGAAGATTCCAATATTTGCTTTTTAGTTGCATGCATTTGTGGCGTTATTTTGGGTTAATAACCATCCATGAAGGTTAACCGGTTACGTGAATTACTTTCGAAATTTTCCAGTTCCAAAGCTAAAAATATTTAGAACCAGTGGCAAAGGACATCTTGACATGGGAAAGGTTACTTTCGAGTTGAATTTGGTTAGATTGTGGTCAAAATGAAAACGAAAAATCGTTGAATACCTTGATAAAATTTTCATGTAAACGGGCCGGAAACAAGTTTCGATCCAGCCTATGCTCTCTAGTCCTGTTTTTTCCTCGATTGTCTGATCTGCCGCCGTTTTTGTAGGTCAGCTCATACGAGATCGCTGATAACGAAGACATCCAATTCCGGGTTTCCGATATCGTAGCCAGAATAGGTAACCGATACCAGGACAAGGTAGGAAATAAGGTAAGCTGTGAGCTGTGTTTTAATGGGAAAAATCATGGCTTGTAATGCAGATTGACATGTAAATTTTGATAGGGACCGTGAGATGAGATCACTATCTAAGTCCTTAACATCAAGTAATTCGTGTATGCCCTACCTATATCTATCAATATTGCTGTTGATATTTGAAATAATTTTGATAAGTCTCAACATGGATGTTAATTGCCGAACTAATGATATTGTTTTTGAAATGTCACAGGTTTTATAACAGGGTTGTAACCAAGTCACAAGTCAATCTCACTTTTATAGTTTTGACTCGAGTCAAATCGAGTCGTTTTCAATTCACCACCGAGTCAAGTCAAAGTCAGTATTTACTGTTAAGTATCGAGTTCCAGTGTTCTCTGTTCAGTTTTCTGTTCAATCCACTTTTTTCAACTCTGCTCGAGTGACGTAAAATCGCTCGCATTCATAATGTAGTAAGTTTCCTCAGTTTCAGAGTTCCTGGCCCTATTTTCCAAGTGTCAGGACCGATAGACGAAATACCAATAATGTGATAACTTCGCTATTCTTCGAAGTTACAATGAAATGTCTGTCTTGGCCGTCCTAGCCTCAATGGACAATGACTCGATTACAAGTCGAGTCAATACAAAAAATAATTCGAGTCAAGTCAAGTCACCAAAAAATCGATACTCGAGTCATTAAAACCCTGCTTTACAAACCCGAATTAAGCTCAGTTACGTAAATATGTATTGCGTTATGTACTTGATGATGATAAGCTACTTTTTCAGAAGAATTCCGAAAATGACGGAGTCGGTGAATTGCTCAAAATCACTGACCAAGGCTTGCTGCAAATTCTCTGGACTGACGGCTCAACATCGTTCGCACATCCCTTGGTAAACTTTTTTTTCAATTCCAAGTATGTTGATGGTGTGTAGTATGGTATTTGAGTTCTTGCTGATACAAATACTTCTACTCATCAAAAACTTCATTTCTGGTGCAATTCGTGACCCCCTCTACAAACCACCTCACAGTGCTGTTGGTCAACATGATTTTATGTTCATGTATTTGGTATGTGCCCGCTGCCCGTGGTTGTAGACAGAAAATGGTGTAAGGTACTGGGTTGGTTGAATGTAGTCCTTGTAAGTAGAGAGTGGAGAATAAAATGTATTGAAAATACGTAAGTAGTTTTAGCTGGATATTGTTACTTTGCCGATTGCTAGAATAATGCAGAATCAGTAATGGCGATGTGATTTTTGGAAGTGCGATTTTCAAAATTATATCTGCCTCCATCAGTGTCCGCTGCATCCACCTGTTTGTCACAGCCATTCCTCAGGAACATGATACAATTGTAGTTTGAAAACTTGGTAATATGTTTAACTGGAAGCAGAAGTAGCCTGATATCATCACTGCCTGATTAGGTACTATGCGTTTGATAAATCTTCATGAGCATCTCGAAAAAAAGTACATCTTCACTGTCCGTACCAGCTCTTGCTCCATTCCCATTGTCACCATCAGGGGCTTTTACAATCCCTTATTGTTCTCTAGGAGAGAGTAATCTGCTTATCTCTTATTCTGAATGCATCTGCATATTGCTCATATAGTTTCTTCATTATTTTGATTCAATTCCAAGACTTTAACACCAGAAAGATTATCTTATCCTTGTTGTATTGGCATTTGTTACATAGATTTATCCCGATTAATCTATTAGGATTTATAACATCATCTGCAATTTCAAAATATCCCTCCTCTCCCCCCTTTCTTTTCACCCCTCTCTCCTTTACTTTCGGCTGCCTACCTGCCTGATCACCATCTATGCAACTTTCCAGGATGTCATGAACATATCGAACGACGAGGAGGAAAACTCAATCTTTGCGAGCACGGCGTCAGACGAAGAGAGCTGGACCACTGCCTCGTCCGGGGACATCCTCAATTCGAGCGAGGAGTCCGACGTTATCGGAGACGCGGCCGAACCCGAAGCCGCGCCGGACCAGGTCGAAGCGGATAATCGCGACCGTGGTCACGGCGAAGGGGTGGTCCTAACCCGGTCGGAATCAGGGTCTGATTCAAGCCACGGCAGCTCGGAACGTGAGCCGGACTTGTCGGACGGTGACACGCGGGAAGCGGTGTCGCGTTTTGTTGACGATATCATCGGTTCTGTGTCTCGGGGAATCGGGCGGAGTTCTCAAACCGGGAATGTTATGACTTCAGAGTCGGACAATCGTGCCGTGAGTCCGCTTTGTAATTTAGACATTATCGTGAGCATACATGGAAAACTTCATAATTTTAGTTTTCTGTTTAGACTAATTGAATAGCATATTCATATTGAAATGAACCCGAATATATTCGGCTGACACTCGCCAGGGGTAATCGTCAGCAACTAGTAGAGAATTCAAAAGAACATTGAACGCTCTGGTATTCGAAATTTCGTGCCGGTGACGTCATGTTTTGTGATGCGATTGTTGATAGACGATGCTCTTTTGCATTCTCTACTAGTGGCTGACGATTGCCCCTGACGAGTATCGGCCGAAAATATTTGGGTTCATTTCAATATGAATATACAACTCAATTGCACATTGAAGTTCTGTGCCTCCAAGGAGCTGTGTAATTGCACTAATTAGTGCAATCTAATCTAATTTGTTAAATCTTTCTATGGTCTAATTTTGATTCTAATCAAGTTTCCGGTTTTCCTGACATTTTTACAGAAGAACCGTAGAATATGAAATGAATCAAGCTCGTTGTACTGGCATTTGTCATTCTCGTACTTATTAGGATGAACTCTAATTTGATATGAACTGAAATTGATTCAATTTCCAAGTATTTGCCAATTCAGTAATTCTAATTCTAATCTAATTTGGAAAAACTGCGTGGCCTGAATCCTAATTCTAATGTAATGTCAAAACTATTGTGTAGCTATAATTCTAATTATAGTCTAATCTTTTAAAGCTTGAAATTTTCTAGTCCCAGTCTGGAGGAAATTTGAACTAAACTTGTTGTGCCATGATTAATCCACGTCGTGTTGACTACCGTAATTTTCCAACTATAGTACGCCGCCATGTATAATACGCACCCCTAAAATGCCGTGTAAATTCTGGGAAAAAGCCTGTATCCATGTATAGTACGCACTCTGCATTCGCAGTACATGAATAGTTATGTTTTACTATCCGATGTCATTCTGTTTTGTGATGTCACTGTTGAACAATCATGACATAACCATCGCTAATCATTATACACATACGGCATTGTCTCTAAACCAGGGGTTCTCAAAGGGTGGGCCACAGAGCATTTCCAGGTGGGCCACAGAGCTATTTAGAAAATTTCAGAATTAATGTAGGTTTAGTTATATTATGTTATTCGCTAAAATTATATTCGTATTATCGAATTATACGTAGGCTACATAAAGCTTTTCATCCGACTCTGATTAGACGTAGTCGCACGTGTATGAATTGAGCATATACAAATCGAAAACGTTAGGGAGAAACGGTGACTTTTTTACTGGCTATGACAACCTACGACAAACAGTAACTAAAATAATTTCAAGCGTATAATAACTGGAAGATAATGCTAAAGTAACCAAGTATTCCGGTAGGGTCATATGTCGTATGCTGTTTAAAGGGGTATGCAATGAACTCGCAATGAAGTGCAATTGATGTACAGATTTACTGCACTTCGGCAGGCCGTATTATTGCAAGCTAAAAACAGCCATAATTGAAAATTATTTGCAACTTCTGGCGGAGGTAAACTGCATCACCGCAACGAATCTTGATGGATTGAGGATTTATCGGAGCGCATTAATCTTTGAAGTCGGTTTAAAATGTCCGGCCTGAAAATTATTGTACATAATGAAAGAGTCACAGATTTTGATTGTATCATTGGATTGAATATTCTGACTCCAGTAGTTTCGGTACAAGACATACAAAGTAGCCTACATCATGCATATTGGAAAATCTTTCTCCACTTCTCTGTAGTACCCACTGAGCTATATACCATACCGTACCCCATTCACCAATGAATTGTTCGATGCCGGCAGAGAATGATAATAATATTCCCCATAATAGTATCACTAAAGTCGGAATTACACAGTGCGGGGATCTGCTCATTGTGTTTCGCGACGCGAATGGAGCAGCGGTCGAAAATAATCTGTTTAGGAGTTTTAGCTCTACCAGGGCCGTAACTGCCGCACCCACACCCCCAATTGGGGGAGCTCGAAGGGGCCCAAGATTATTTTGTTGGTCGTTTGTTGGAGGATATTTATTCAACGTGAAATTATTTCGCGCTTCGCGCGATTTCATATCCCGGTTGATCGAGATTTAAATTTAATCAGTTAGAGAAAAATGCGCCTAATTTGGAGAAATAGGCATATCGGCGCTGTCCATGACCACGTATTAAACAGGATTATGACTCTAGTATATCAGGTGGGCCACAGCACATTTTTTAAACCGGAAAATGGGCCACGACCAAGAAAGGGCTGAGAACCCCTGCTCTAAACGATAGTGGATAGCAGCCAAAGCCTGCGAGGCCCGCGACGCGATAGTTCAGGCCAGCGATTGCTCAGGCCAACGATTATGTCGTGCACACCAGGCCTGTTGGAGATGCGACTATATTGTTCAGCCCAGCGATAACATCTTGCGTAAATGGCGTGTTATATAGGCAATTGTTCAGGCCTGTCAATGATGTGATAAATTTGCGAGGATGACGGCGCGCGCATGCAGCAATCAATGATCTAATTTCGCTCGCGTACAAACGGCAAACCAACTAAGCAGATCGCTTGCGGTCGTGCAGCGCAGACGACTCTAGCTAATTGGCAACACACTTCTCGCTGATAATACGAATCACTGGACACGACGGTTGAATGTAGTGCGCGATTAGAACAGACTTGAAGAAAGGTGTGATTTCAAGTTATATTTCGAGGGAGATCTTTTTCAATGCTTGTTGTACCCATGCATAATACGCATCCCCCAATTTTAGGACAAAAATCGCTAAAATTTTGCGCATTATACATGGAATAAAATTACGGTACTCTAAATGTGGTAACACAAATCTAGGCCTGAAAAGTTTTTTGTTAACTTGGAAATCACTACTTCTACTTTATACTCTGGTACAAATTTTCGCGGTTACGCCTTTTTTGCTTCTACTTAATATCAACGAGGACAATTTAAACCATCTCTGATTTTTAATATAAATGTATATAGACTGTCTACCTTGAACGGTGCTTGGCTCCCAGGGACCTAAATTTACTCCCAGATGTTTGGAAATGGTGCATGATGCTAACAATGCATTGCACGAAAAATCTTTTATAAATTTCTGATAGAGCTCGTTTGGTATGTGCGGAATACAGATTATTTGATTGTGATGAAGAATCAAATAGCGAAAACGAATATGCTGTCTAATCACTAATGACACCATGCTGTCAAATTCTTACATCAAATTACACAGCCTCCGGAAGAAAGTGAGCTGGAACGCGTTACTTTCGACGGTCATGAGGAAAACTCTTCGGACGATCTGACTGCCAAAACGTCGCTTTCGAACACGGATTTAATACCGGATGAAAGTAAGCTGCCTTTTTTGTATACGTCAAAACTGGCCAACCTGAATCGTTTTGAGACTTTGCTTTTATCAGTGCATACTGCAATTGACCGTTGTTCAATGGTCAACGAATTTACTTCTAGCACCTCTGGTTACCACAGTTTGAGAAATGGAGAGTTCTTGTCGCCTAATTGGACTAATTAAACCAATTGGAGCGAAATGCCCTAATCTATCTCTGATCTAATTTGTTGAATGTTTCATTGCTATTATTCTAATTCTGATCTAATTTGTGAAATGTCTCTACACTTGTTTTAGTTCTAATATGATTTCTTGATTTCCTGAAATGCTACAGGAGAACTAAACAGTGCGAAACGAGCTAAGCTTTGTCTACAGCAGTGGTTCTCAACCTTTTTGCGCATGCGCCCCCCTTGGCGATGGTCAAAAAAATTGCCCTCCTAACCCCCTTCCACTTACCGTGATGTCAAAAAGAGCACATCAACTAATACAAAGGTAGGCAACCTCTC
>ATSW01002124.1:0-10210 GCA_000444245.1 Botryllus schlosseri | reverse complement strand
GTCATTCTGTAGCTAGCTAGTGTACGGAGAGTAAGATAAGAAAATTGCTTGTGCGCTTTGGGAAAAAGTTTGAGAAACACTGGAGTAGGGCATTGTGACGTTATCATGTTTAATTCGTCGCAAGGGATTCGTGAAGTCATGTTATGGTTACAAAAATTTTGCCACCCTTCGCATATCTTTATCCATATTACGCCTATAGTCACAATTAGAGCCAGACTGATATATCGGCCTCGATGTCTTACCGCGAAGAAATAGCGTTATCGCCTACTCCAGTTAATATTTATGCGCACGTGTTGCGCCCCGAGTAATTTTCCAGACTGATAAGAGGCCTCCATAGGTAATCACAATTATCTTTCGTTTTTGAATAGTGATTAGATTATCTAAATAGGTAGTTGTAGCACAAGCCGTGATCTGAAATTTCGGATATGGAAGTCTGGTGCGAATGGAAAGTCTTACTGCTCGGAATAGCTGAATTGCTCATAGGAATTGCAATTTTATGCTGCTCTTTCACGATGTTGAAGGAAGCTGGTGCTCTCTACTACGGTGTATCTTACGTCGGGACCCATGTTCTATTGAATAGTTTGTTAATGCTACATATGACCCTGAATCCATGTATGGTACTCCATTATAAATATGATTGCGCCATCTGCATGGGTATTATAGGTATCGCGTCCGGTTTTATAGCAGCAATTGTACCAGCTGCATTTCTGGTTCTTAACGGCGTCGCAATAGGCCAGCAAGGAACGACTGAAGCAGCATATATCATTATGATCGTGCTGCTTATCATAACCTTCTTTCAAAACATTGCCCAGGTGATAATATCGGGCAGGTGGATGTTTAGCCTATTCGATCTCATAAGCGAAGTCGACTGGGATCGAACCCGTGCCGCAATACGTGAACGTCAGGATAATAACGATGTAGCGGTTACCATGGATGCCAGGCGTTCTGAAATGACCGTAACTGACAATATTGACCTACCTGCGCTTCAAGAGCACATGCGAAAAATATACGGAATTGAAAATGGACCACGAGAAGACGCATCGCGGTTCGACTGAAATCTCCACGCTTGGGAATCGAGTAGAATTTGTTGCTGTTGTTACTTTTGCTTCAGTAATCATTGTCTTTCGATTACATTGATTATTTTACACCTGTTTTCTTTGTGTGTGTGTTTGTGTTATTCATGCTGCTTGTCGACCACAATGGTCATTTACACCAGTTCGATGCCTTTATTATAATTGGGTATCTGCACGGTCCACTTCTAGGTTTTTTAAGACAACGTACGCGCGAATCAGGTGTGCAAGGAGGGGCCAAGTTAAACCTCCAACACTTAAGCCGGAATTCTCGATTCGACCTCGGTCGGAAGTTATACCCTTCGCGACCCATACTTCAGGAACTCCTGTATAACGTATGATGAAGAAGGACGGACTGAATAGTCAGAACTTCATAGCAGGGACGGTACTACACCGTGCCATCCTGACGCACATGGGAATCCTTCTTATGGCCCAGAAACGCCTTGCTATCACGACAATCTGTAGCCACCGGCGCCTTATACCAGATAAGCCACCGCACACTCACCCATGTCGCTAACCCACCATCGTACTGACAAATGTTGAGTTGTGTTAAGTAGCGCGAAATGCATTTCATGAATGCATAATCTGAATCCATTCGCATACCTGAGTAGTTCAAAGTAGCCAGCATTACTAGAAGTAGAAGTGGTAACATAAATGTATACTCGATTACAAGTAGAAGCAACGACTTTCAAAGCATGCTAAAACGACTTCTACTAAAATAAGTAATGAAAGGTCTTGAAAGTACTCGGTTTGTCGTACCCACACTATATGCGCTCGAGCAATTGCTGATATTTAGAAGTAAATCGGAGGTGACTACTCTTGAAATTACTGCGTGCAACCTCGCGATTAACGCATGATGATTGCCGACACTGCTAAGGCGCAACTCTGGTAAATAAATCGAGATGCCCATTTGAAGGGAATGCGGATTTTTAGCGAATCGTATATAATTATTTTACATTAAAATCACTCATATGATATGCGTTGTCGTCAACCGGGGCCCAACCTTTTGCAGTTCGACATATATTGGGAAAATGAAAACGGCTACATATAGCCTATCACGACCTGGTTGGCCCCATACCCCAATTACGGGCTCTTAAGTAAGCATAATAGCATGCTTAGAATGTCGGTTCGAAGCAGTAAACAAAGATGTGTAAGTTTTTGAGCACTGAAGCGAAGGTTTCTGTTCAATTTCACCAAATAATCTTGATACTTCGTTTCTATGGTACTTCGACAACCTCCGACCGACACCAATGTTCGAATACAACCACAGGAATCGTGAATATCGCATATAGGTTATCAAGGTTTAGGTGTACCAAGTACCGCTGCTAATATGTTAGATCAGGTCACAATAGATTGATGAATATTACTGCTTTGTTCAATCCCATGTTTGTGGTGTATTTTTAGAAAGTTTAACTTCCCATAGGCCTACCAACCCGAAACCTGTCTGTCGGTGACGTAATATAAACATCGCTGTTCCTGTGGTGACTGTCTGGGCTGGACGGCGCTTTGGCATGTGTACCTAATGCAGGGGTCGCCAACTCGAAACAGGTCGCGAGCCACTTTTCACATTTCTTAGCGGCCGCGGGCCGCATGAATTCAATATCGATATCAACCAGGCAACCACGTTTTAAAACTCTACGTCAGTACAACGCTGTATTTCCTAACATAGGCAATGGGCATAGTGACCACAAAAGAAGTAATATTCTATTAAAGGAATACAAATACAACGAAAAATTATCATCATCAATTTCATTTTATTTTGAACACTGAGCTGTGCACGATATATGAAAACGATTTTCAGCGACGAAGGAATCGACATTAAGGCTAGCAAGATACGTTACTAGCTGAAAGACCACCTCCAGCACGTAAAGCTCGATCGTGTGGGAAGCCCTACGCCAGTGTTTCTCAAACTTTTTTAGACACTTTTTTAGATATTGACAAATTTCGCTCTCCCCGTATCGTCATATCACAAAATGCAACCAGAATGCTAGCAACCCCAAATGATAGTTTGATGGCATGGAAAGTTATGACTGTTGATGAGAGAATCTACAATAAGAATTCCGGCGTACACACAAAATATGAATTTCATGTAACTTGCGCCGAGCGCGGAAAAAATTTCAATTCATCGCAGCTCCGCGCCCATTTCAGATGATTTCACTAGGGATGGTGTGAACGTGAGGTTCACGTTCGCGTTCTGTGTGTGAACCTCGGAAATTTAGAGGTTCGCGTTCACAACAGAACCTTGGTAGGTTCTGCACTGTGAACCTTTTGGTAAATTGCAATTTTCACTCCATTATAAGTTCTTTGGCTCAAATTTATTGCATTTCAACTGCGGGCCACTCCATGCATGGTGCTGGCAGCATAAAAAATCAACACTAAGCGAGCATGCACCATGCACCTCGACAACCTTAACAGTTTTACTTGCTTTGTTGCAAAAATTTTCTCGGAATATCCAGCTTTCCGTTTGTGAATATTTAGTGACTCTCTGCTGTGAGCTTGACCCGCAGTCGATATACGTAGTCAGCGAATGATGCTTAGTCAACCAATCAATGACATTGATATCGTCTTCTGATGTAAAAAAATCGAACGGTCGTACTGGGTCAATCTTGACTTCATATCTTTACTGTATCATTAAAACCAAATCCGTGCGATTAAGGTGCGTGCTACTGCTGCATAACTTGTTGTTTGTGGTATCGGTAGCGAGTATAGAAACCCGTTGTACACTCTGCTCAATACCAATGTAGCAATACTCAGACTCCGAACACATTGTCCGGTCTGGCTAAGACCGTTAAGGCGTACGCTTATATTCCTTGGTAAGTCCTCGTCGAAATTGTTGGCAAAGCGACGGAATGTACTGATTTTATGCAATTAGTATATCCTTTGATTACCGCGGTTGATACATTTAGCGACGTTTAAAACGCCGATATGTACTTCAGCATTGTGGCATTAGGTGGGCCGAATTTTCGCTAGGTATCGTGTACCAGACTTGGACAACTAGAAAATTTTCAGCTTTTCCAAATTAGATTAGAATTAGAATTAGAGCTACACAATTTTTCCAAATTAGATTAAAATTAGAATTAGAGCTACCCAGCGTTTTCCAAATTAGATTAGAATTAGAGCTACTCGGTTCTTTTCAAATTAGAATTAGAATTAAAATTAGAATTATCGAATTCGCAAAAACTTGAGAAATATAAGTACAGCCACAATCAAGTTAACAGTTCATATCAAATCACAGTACATTTCCATAAGCATGAGAATGGTTAACGTCTGTACACCAAGCTTGGCTCGTTTTGTACTAAACCAGAGGTCACCAACACGCGGGCCACATGCGGCCGGTGATCTGATTTGTGATTTTGGAAGAACGCGAGGTAAAGCATTTGAAAGTGTGGTCACTGGTCAGGCATCGTACGCAGCTCATAGTTTAAAATATTCTGAAGTTTATGTATGATCATGATATTTCTTGTTGTATTTGTACTAATTAATAAAATATTACTTCTTTTGTGGTAATGACCATCGCCTGTGTTAGTGAGCATGGCGTTGTACTAACGTAAAGTTTTAAAAACGGGCTTGCCCAACTGTGTGGCCTATTTTGTCTCGATATTGCAGCCTTGCGCCCGCGGCCTCCACAAAATTTTAAAAGTGGTCCGCAATTCGTTTTGAGTTGGCGACCCCTGCACTATAGAGTTCTCCTGCATGGCTGAAGACTATTTGCGGTGGAGCTGATGTTCCAGTCATGTCTACGAGTTCTCGAGCAGCAGCCTTGAGATGAGGAAAACGATTTTCTCTTTTCCGGTGACTCAAAACATCACAATCCATGCTCTCACTCTCTGCTTCGAAACATTTTTCCACTTCCACTTGTGATCGAAGCTAGAATGTTGATCGCGTACTACAAGCTACTATGCCAACATGGCTATTATTCGTCACAATAACTACCATGCCCGTGCGGTGTAAGTAATGCGATGGTGGTTTGGCACTGGACTTTCTTGCGCGAGAGGGATATTCTTGTTTATTCGCTACAAAATGCCTCGGACAAAGAGGTATTTTCAGAAAAACAATGAATTGGATTAGAATTAGAATTAGAGCATCGAAACATTTTACAAATTCGATTAGAATTAGATTACTGGCATTTCGTTCTAATTTAGTGAAATTAGACAACTAGAATTATCTAGTTGTCCAAGTCTGTCGTGTACATTAATATAGGGCATATTAGGCTATCACTTCATTGAAAGAAAGGGTTGGAATTAGCAATATGACGTCACGTGACGTCATGAGGTTCACGTTCGTGTTCACACAGAACCTTTCAAAAAGGTTCGCGTTCACACGAACCTGAACCTTTCAGAGGTTCACACCATCCCTAGAATAGATGGTATCTTTATTTATTTTATAGTGACAGAGAATTGGAAACTCGTATAGGATAATGTGACCTCATGGAATGGAGAGAGCAAGAATTTTCTAGCCAGCCGTTATAAAGCGATTTAAAAGCTTTGAAACAACTAGACCAGGGGTTCCCAATCGGTGGGGAATTCCCCAGTGGTGGGGAATATACCCTTTTGTTAAACACTATATACAGGACAGTCTACATATTTACGGAGACACATGCGCAATTACCCTTACCATTTAACTATAGATAACTAACCTACGTAGGTTAGTCATCTATAATTTAACTGCTCTGGAATGTATGTATCGAAAATTGTATTGCGTGTTGTTCACAAGAACTCATGTTTAGCTCCCGATAACCAATTATGGCGTCACAAACGCATCCATAACGACCAGTATGACGTGAAATAACGCTTTAGCTAAATTTTGAGGGTTACCGGTACCGGTATCGGTTCACAATTAGGGCTGGGCCGCGGGCACAATGATTCGAGTGCTCGAATCTGAATCGAGTAATAAATCTAATGATTCGAGTCGAGTAGTAAAAGACGATTTTTTCGAGTACTGAAAATATACGCTCCTCAACGCTGAAAGTTAATCTATCAACGAAAATTATAGTTTCGGTAGTATTTTTCCCTGTGGAAGCCTTGAAACCTTGATTGGCAGTGGCACAGCATACGAAACACATAGTATAAAGCTACGCAGGTTACTGGAAATAACATATTTCTGAAGTCATGATTAACCCACAGCATTGTCACAAAGTGCAATGAAATCGGTATGGTCGAAAAAATACCAAAGTATCTTCATTGTGATGGATAGCAGGCATCATATTCTTTGTGGCCGCATATAAGGTACATATTTGAACTTTGACATCATGCATACTTTTATTACGTCATAATAATGAGTGATACTCGACTCGGCTCGAAGCATAACACGTGATTCAGAATCGAATCACTCAGGTACTCGATTTTGCCCAGCCCTATTCACAATACGTTTTATGTTGCAGTTATAGGCGATTGTCTTGCGTACTGGTGTGGTTGTGTGTCTCGTGTACTCAAACAAGCAAATAGCTGCCAATGACAAAAGTTTTGGGTAGTGGGGAATGAAGGCTCGGAATAAATGTGAAGTGGGGAATGAAGACAAAAAGGTTGAGAATTACTGGACCAAACTTTTTTCTTTACGTTTGTAATAATATATCATATTGAATGAAGAGTCCGAGGTAACCTTCGAATATTTGCAGTCCACGATTAGGTGGTATTTTGTATCATGACGAATCGAACTTTTTTCAGAGCTTTCACGGCGCCCATAGGCATCACAGCAAAATACCGCAAAACGTGATACTGCCCCCTGATATCGTGAAAGTTCGGACTCGAAAAACAATGCAAGTGTGTCACGATAGTGCAATTTGTACTTTTTGTTCACAAATTCAATTTGATTGAGCTGGGAAGGCATATTCGTAGTCACAAATTTGAATATACGAGAGTCGCGATTCAAAGTAAAAGTCCGTCGTTGTCATTGACTAAGCATCGCCATAGTCATATAGTTTCAGCTAATTAACGCCGACTTCTCATTCGATATAAGAATATAGGTCCATCGAAATCTAAGGTTCGCATAGCCCGAATATTACATAAAGTCAGAGTGCGGGAGCAGCGATTACGGTGCATGAAAAGTGGTGATTATAAACATCAATAACTCCAAATCATCTATATATTATATTTCTCATAAGTTGCTAAATCACCCGCGGTTATTTATATCTCTATTGAACGAAGTCTCCCAAGCGAAACTCACGAAGACAACGTAGTGCCTCGGTCCCAATTGTATATTTAGTAGGGCTGGGCACAATGATTCGAGTACTCGAATCTGAATCGAGTATTAATTTTAATGATTCGAGTCGAGTAGTAAAAGACGATTTTTTCGAGTACTGAAATTATACGCTCCTCACCACTGAAAGTTGATTTATCAACGAGGAGTTTATCAACGATCAACGAGTTTATGCTAATTTCACTATTGAAGCCTTGAAACCTTGGTTGGCCGTATCGTAGCATACGAAACATGAAGTACAAAGCTACGAACGTTACTGGAAATAGCACATTTCCGAAGTCATGATCCTCCCACAATATTGTCACCGATTGCAATGAAATCGGTATGGTCGAAAAAATACCAAAGTCTCCTTAATATGATGGATAACAGGCATTATATTCTTTGTGGTCGCTTAAAAGTACATATTTGAACTTTGACAAATATTATTTTGCTATTACGTCATAATGAGTGATACTCGATTACTCGACTCGACTCGAAGCATTTTACGTGATTCAGAATCGAATCACTCAGGTACTCGATTTTGCCCAGCCCTAGTTTTAGTAGAGGAATGACAACATGATCCTATATCCAGACGGAAGATATATAGCAGAAATAATAACGACTGGTTGCCATAAGAGAAGTAACTGAAATCTGGGTCTACTGGTGGTTCGAAAAGTGTATCAGTGTATATCTACACGAGCTTGAAGCGTCTTTAACTGGGATTCTTTAATTATTTTATGGGAAGTCATCAAGAATGGCCGTGATTATCTGAGTAGGCTATATAATGTTAGAAATCGTAATGTTGTGGCTGTTGTGATATTCCCAGCGTTGGGCAAATCGACTAGCTGACTAATTCCATTCCGCTTCAAGTTGAGTCGAGTAAGACAGCTGAAATATATCAACGGAATATGAATTATATCGTTTTGCCGTAACCACGATAAAACCCTTTGTGACAAAGCCACGAGTTAGTTTATTCACGGATACTATATCTTAACAAACATGATTACATAGGCTTCTGTTTCATATAGTCAAAGGAACCCACGCTGGGAAGAGAGTTTCCAATTCCAGATTGTATCGGAATGATCTGTTCCGTCAACGAAAAGATCGAACGCGTGTATCGGAGAATGTAATTTAGATATGCGGTATAATAAGAAGTGACGCAGGCAGCAGTAGTATGTATGAAATCGAATCCACATGTTTTCTTACTTGCATTCCCAGCCACACGCATTCCGGCAATGATGGACTATCGTTCAATCCATATAGAAGCTTCTTTGTCTGTGGCGTACCAACCGCCCCATTCTCGTCGCTATGCTTCATTGCTATTATCGGTTCCTCAAAGCGACGCTTTCTGCCTATACTGATAGAGATTAGGAAGCGTGCGACTTCATACAGGCCATTCTGCGCTTCCTTCGTGAGAGCAATTTGTTTTTGACTTCTTCATTCGTCGTTTCTAATTGATCGGCAATAGGCATTTCAAGCTAAAAAGCGACTTCCCATTATGTTATATACGTTTCTGGTAAATTGATCGAGAATTTCCAGTATATATCCACGCAGTGACCGCAGTCGGTACAATTTTGCTATTCACTGCCTCCACTGCTAGCCACTCTATGACGGACAGCCTACCTATTGTGAGTCACAGTTTGTTGTTGAGCGGAGAGAGCCGCCGTAGCTGGTCTCGCAATATGCAGTTGCAGGCCCAGATCCCCTCGGCGGAAGGTCACCCTAAACTTTCAACCACTGGCACTTTCAACTCATTTGAGAGAGAGAGAGAGAGAGTCTTTATTTTTTCATCTTACCAAAATACGTAACAAACAGGGCCGTAACAGCACTTCGTCAGCCCCCCCCCAAAACGTTGGTCTTGGGCCCCCCATAGGGTTATAGACCGAACTTCTGGGGGGCGAAGCCCCCCAGACACCCCAATCCGGCGATGCAATGTTTACCGCTATTTATCATATTCATTGGAAGTTGGTTTAGTGAATTAGCTTTTCTCGCCTAAGCGCGCGAAGCGCGGAAAATTTCTAGAATTCATGATTGAATCGGGCAGTATGATCGGGAATTGCATATATTGTTATCAATTTTTATCTTCTTTCTGCTCACGTAATCAGATTTGCCGGTAGAGCTGAGTGAGGTGTGTTTGAAAAGGTAGGACCACTCAATAACAATTAAACATCTTCAGGCGTATACCCGTTAGCAGGAACGAAACAGCACCTCGTCAGGCCCCCAAAAACGTGGGTCTTGGGCTCCCATAGGGTGATAAAACGAACCCCCATCACGTTGTTCGCATTTGTCACGAAATCATCTGTACTGTATTGTGAGCCAGCGCGAAGCGCGAAAATTTTCGATAATTTATGATAAAATCGGTCAATCAGATCGGCTATTGCATATATATTATGCTATCAATTTATTGTCCTCTCTACTCAAGTAATTAGATTTACCGGTAGAGCTGAGTGAAGTGTCTTGAAAACGGGAGGGCCCGTAAATAATAATTAAACATCTTCGGGCGGGCGGACCCGTTGATATGACTTCGTTACATGATGTTATTTTGTGACTTCCAGTCTGCTATATCAAAAAATATAGAATCGCCTAAACGTAGGCTTCTAAACTAAGAGACGCACACGATTTCAAATTGGTATTTCTTCACTGGCATACATTTTTTCCCAGTGGGATGGTATTCGTCTTGTGAGGTTCAGATTGCCAAGACAGGAACATTTGGCGCCAGTCATTTAGGCGCCTGTGGACAATTAAACCTATGTGTATTTTATATATAGAACGAAGTTTTCGGTCAGCATAAGGGCATAGACCTTTTCGGCCACGGTTTTCTCGCTGCCGATCGTTCTGGCACACTTCTTGGAGTCGCATGTTATATGGCCTAAAACTTGATGGTATGTCTTGGTGGGTCGTGGCGCGGTAATGGCCCAATAGCCAATAATAAAGCTAAATGGCTACTTGAATTCGCGCGCAGCGCG